>BGPR01036690.1:0-15439 GCA_013235015.1 Araneus ventricosus
TAGTCGTAATGGTGACTGAGTGCACCTCGAAGCCGAAATTTTAAATTTTAATCTAGAATTTTTTTTATTTAATGTTTTGTGTTGTTTTGGTTGATTTTTCGCACTAATTTCTCATTAGAATGGTTTCAAATAATTGTACGACAAAAATAGATAGACCATCGGAAAGAGCACGCGATTTCCGTTCTAATGAAGTTAGTTTTGAATTTCTATCTTAAATTACTGAATTTTGAGAATTTTTTAAAAATCAGTCAGTTTTGCACCTAAATGTTGGTTTTGTTTTTAAATTTGTTGCATCCGACTTTCTAATAACACTATTATTTTCAATTTTTTTCAGCTTATAACTAGAACGGTTCTCTCTGATTTAAAACAAGAACGGTTAAAATATCTTTTCCCGTTTTTTTTAAATTAAATTATTCCTGGGCAGATGAAAGTTATTTTTGTCGAGCGAAATTTCTTTAGCGATAGCCTTCCGGAACGCAGCTTTCAATTTGATTGGATGAAGGGTCAGGTGACGTCATAACCTTCGGAGCTTTTTGTCATGTTCTAAGAATTCTTTTTCATTTTGTTGAAGTCCTGATTCCACGGGCAACAATTTTTTTATATTGTTTTGGATTAATGTACTCTGTACTGTTTTTCTACATGTTATTATAGCGGAAAAATCTATAATGTGTATCTTTTGTTTTAATTTTGTTTTGAAAACTTTTTCGTGTCATTGTGGGCGATTTTTTTTATTTTGTTGAAGTCCTGATTCCACGGGCATCGCCGTGCGCGTACTGCTAGTATATATATAAAGCAAAACATAATGGAAAAACAATAAAATTACAAACTTTCATATCAAATTCGAGTGTATCTGAGTAAAGATTATCTCATGTTTTACGATTTACACTATACAGTAGTCTCGATAATTCGAGGTGCACGGGACTGGGTCTACCTCGAACTATCGAAAACTCGAATGATTGAAATCATAAAATTTAATAAATAAATAAATGGAAATAAAAGCAATTTTTAAATTTCAGTGTAGTATATTTAAATGAAAAATGTACTTATATATTATAACTGATGATAGCAACAGGTTAATTATATCTTAAAATAATTGTCAATTGTTTTTTGTTTAAACACATTGCTCCAATATATTTCACGTTTTCTTTGGGAGGGGGTATTTCTTCGGGACGCGCAATGGACATATGACCCGTCGAACAACAATAAAAACCAGATGTAGTAATTCTTTCACGTGTTGTGTATGTGTTGGTCATTATTTGGGAGCTAAACTGATTTTTTCCACTAACTCGGATTTATGGAAAACTCGAACAATCAAGACTCTACAGTATATATATATATAGTAATATAAACCACAATATAACATGTTATATATGAACATACAAAACAAAATAAAAAAGACATATCAAAATGCAATTCAAAAACTAAAAATTTATTAATTAAACAAAATTTAAATTATGATCCTATAAACAAAAGCGCAATACACATGCAAAGAGCACATGTAAAAGAATTCTATGAGCTATTTACTCTTACAACTATTGAAAAAGTCAAAGCCAAACATTTCGAGTTCTCAACAATAAAATTAGTAGCTCTGCTTTGAAAAAGCATTAGCCAGGTTAAATCAATTTTGCAGTACAAACCATCCCTGTTACTAAAATTGTTAAAAAACAGAAAGGGTAATTTACTCTAAAATCAAAGAATTTAGAATGAAAAAATCCATACACTAACTCTAACAATATATCATTATATATATATATAAAAGAGGCAAAACATAAACTCTTTTACTCTTTCATTTTTCGATTTATACTATATATGTTTCAGATTTGGCTGTATTGTTTAAATTATGAATTTTTAGTATAGGATTGGCTTCATATGTCTTGTTTACTTTGTTTATGTAAGATCATATATAACAAGTTATATATATAAGAAACAAAACATAATAGAAAAACAAAATAAAATAAACTCTCATATCAAATTCGAAAAGATATGAAAAAACAAATTGAAAGTATATCCGAGTAAAGATTATCTCATGTTTTATGATTTATACTATATATATAATGCATTATTTGCAACAATACTTTTCATTGCTGCTATGAAATTCAAACTCTTTTTATTTTTTACAAATATCGCATGTTTTTCTTCCATTCTTAAAGCTAAGAAATGAAGATCCAATCCGTTTTTCGATATTCTTTGGACATCATGAAATTTTACTTCATTAAATTTTGGGTGGAATCTATAAAGAAGGCTTTCTGAGATGTTAAATATATCAGGTATGATATGCATAGGTATGAATGGATTATACTTGATATTCTTTAATTTCTTTTCATCAGCATATTTCAATCTATGCAATTTTAGCAAAATGCACCAAACCATTTTAGTGTTTGAATCAACCATAAATTTTGCATGAGGAATAAGAAAGTGAATGCTTTATCAAACAAAGGTGATGTCATGTTACTCAAATCTATTAGGAAGGTTCATATATACAATGACAAGAAATGGTGTAAGGAAACTAAAATCACAATTTAAAGTTTAAAAATACTTTGAAGAGGAAACAATGAATATTAAGGTTATGTGTAAAGGGTTTCATTAAAATTAAACGCAACTAATAATCCTGGCAAACAAGGATTATAGTTGTGTCTAATTTCAGCTGCTCAACAAAGATGGCTAGTAATATTATAATTGAAAAAGGGTTAAAAACATGAGATTTCATAAATTAACTAGCTGATATACCCAGCATTGTGCAGGGGAAAAAAAAATTTCATGTTTTTTTCACTTATGAAAAATTAACTGTCTAATAACTTTCAAATTAACTATTTAATAAATTGTCACAAAAACTTCATTAAAACCTTTCTTCAGTATTTGTAAGCTAAATTTGAAGTACTTATAACACGATAAGTATTTATAACAGCTAGTGACGCTACGTGGTAAAAAAAAGAAAGTAAAATTTATTAAATTTATATAATTTACTATGTTTGGTTATATTTTAAATAATTCCTTCAAACATTATTTATAACTTATGGAGAAAATTAGCTTTTGATGGATTTTTTAAAACTAGTTTGGTTCAACAGATATTCTCATTTTAATTTTCAAAACACTTTTCTTACATTATCATTTAGCCTTCTGCTTGTATTAATACAAGAGCTTGAATTGTGCATGCATAGTGGAAAGATAGTTTTTAATTAATAAAAATATTAACTAGTTAATTCATTGACAAAACCTTCACTAAAACCTTCCTTATGCTTCGCAGTGTAGGGTCTTAGCTCAGCGATGCTAAAATATGAAGGACTCACCAGACGAAACAGCCATATTAAGATATTAATATTTTAATGACAAATTCTTGATTAATTGAATTTTTACAATTTATACAAATTAATATCAATTTACACAACTCCGCTTACTCAGGACGAGACAGCATTAGACAAGTCAGAATTCAATCTGGAAATACAGTTCGCAGATTTCACGAGTTCACTCAAGGTAAAGCAAAGTTCTAAAAGTTCTACTCTAGGCGAGTATGAGTCCGAAGTCTGGAATACTAATCTGAGGGAAAGAATCCGCTCAGATTTCTAACAGATAACCTTTCACGGGTTATATCAAATCACACGAAGTTAAATCGTAGCGACGTAAGGCACGTCTAATTCAATCCGAGTTCCTAAGAACTTCTCACTCGAGATGAGCGATACACAGCCAAGGGTTGGCTTAGGTTACACGGGACACGGCCCGGTACAGCAACTTCTCAGCCTGAAAACTGCTTCCCCAAATTCTCCGTCACGGGAATTTAATTCTCCGGTTCTTCAAAAGAACCCTGTCTCGATCTGTCGATCATCCTCTCAATTCCTCTCTCGTTCCAGTTTAAAAACCCTCCTTGGGACCTGCCCTTTTTAGGCGGGGTCAAAAGTTCAGCTCCTCATTTGCAGGAGATGGGACCCTTCTCCCAATGATAAAACACTGTCTTTAACTCCTCAATCGCAATTGGTGCTAGGCGTCCGCCATGCATCTCCCTTGCTCCGTGTGTGTCCACTCGAGGTCAAATGGCGGTGAATTTCAAAAGAAGACCCTCCGGGATGCCGCAATCTGGGAAGGCTTTGTCGGCCCCTTTCTCCAACCGCACTCTGCTAGCGACCTGGGAGGCCCGGTCACTTTTTCCGTGGGAAAGTTTGCGGGTGCTTTTCAGGACCTCACAGCAGCATTTGTGAGCAACATTTAAAGGAAATTTATTCAGGGCAGCTACAGAAACTGTGAAAAAAATTTCTCTGATTTCCCTGACTAAACTTTCAACATTTCCCTGATTTACGGCTACTAATTATATTAGTTTCCTGGCTTTCTCCCTACTCAGAATCACTGCATGTGTACAATATACATTATTAAAAACACTTTCACCAGTTATTTAATATTAAAAAAATAATACATTTTTATGAAATTTAATTTTTTAAAAAATGGAATGAACATCCTAAAAAAATCTATTATAACAGTATATTACATTTCTTGTATGTAATAAATACTGGAAATTTTAACAAAATACTTTGATTCTAAAACTGCATATGTATTCTAGGAAACATTAAAACTACTCTTTGCAACAAAAGTTGAATTATATTAACAGTAAAGATTATTATTATCTTTGCGCAAAACTCTAAAACAGTTCAATAACTAATTGGTGCTCTTTGCATGAGTACCAGAATAACATGTTGCAGCATAAATATAAAAATAGTATAATTAAATGTACCTAATAATACATATTTTAGCAAAGATTTAAACAAGAGAAACTGCCAAAATATTACTTCAAATCTTTATTCTTTAACAAATCATAAATTAATTGCTCTAATCAAAACTTATGCTTTAATAAAAGAATATAAGATTTTTTTTTTTAAATTCCATTTATTATTGCAAATAATGCTAGACATAAAATACTAATTTATAGATAATAACTCAAGTAACTATTAATTTTCCCCGATTTTTAGATATTTTTACGAATTTCCCCGACTTTTCCAGATCGATAAAATTCCCCGACTTTTCCCTGATATCTAGGTTCTGTTGCCACCCTGTTATTGGCCCTGTTACAAAGCTATAAATTCGTTTCCCTGAGATCCTAATCTTGGCGACTATTTTGGTGGCTTGGCGGCAAAGTAAAGTGAAGTGAATTTTCTAGAAGGACCTCGGACTTTCAACCTATTTCTACTGGTTTCATGAACTTTCTAGAGATTATGTCACTTCCTACGTAATGAAGTCACTTCCTGTTGAAAAGTATAAAAGCAAGCTCTCAAGCCAAGAAGAGTCAGTTGGATTTTGATCAGCAAGCAAGCTGGTGAGCTAACAGGAAACCTTTGAGCGCTGTGTTGAGATTTATTGGTAATCTCTGTTGTGAATTTTGCTGTTTTAATACTTGTGTTACGCTTCTTTGCTTAGAATACCTGTAAAATAAAGAGCTTTATTTTTGTAATCCTGCTTATTGGACGGCATTCACGTACACCCACAAGACGATTTTGTCACAATAGCAAACAACAAAATTGTTGTTTCAGTTTTATCAATTTAGATTACCTGTAGCTTGAGCTCCTGGGGCTGGACAGCTGGTAGGCTGGACTGGTCGAATGCCGCAGGGGGTGGTTGCATGTAGGGAGCCGCAACTGCTTGCTGCACCGGCATCATGGGATTGGCAGGGGACTGGAATGCATATGGAACAGGCATCTTCAAAATGAGAAAAATATGCAAAACTTAAATAAAAAAAATAATAATAAAACTGAAAACAAAACTTGACCCATGCTGGTGGAGCAGGAGTGGTTTTTTAACTTTAAAAGCAAAGAATGAAGGTCCTGAAAAAGTATAGGAACACAATGAGACATAAAATAGGTCATTCCAACTAGTTATAATTACTAATCAATAAAACTTAACCAATTCAGGTTTGACTCAAATGGTTCCTTCAGAATTCAGTCAACACTTTATGCAACCCTTCGTAATGACAGAATACTGGACAACGATTGGTCATACCTAGACCAAACACAAGTTTTAAGAAAAGGGAAAGATAATGTCACATGAAATATGAAATTCTTTTAAAATTAAACTGTTAGACAGATTTTCACAGAATCGGAAGAAAATTGTTACAGAACATAGAAATTAGGAGCAGAATAGTCTCATCATTGTTATATAGTAATAACTACTCTCAACTGACCAATATAAAATGAGGAATAACACCATTCCATTTAGCAATGAAAAATATGAACTTTCACAAGAGCTTAATTTGTCCGATGTTTATTTGGATTTGCTATTCTTGGGAGAAAATCCAAATGGGTTAATTCTCGATCCCACTGACTCTCACACATGTTCAATATGTTTCAAGAAAGATAGAATCAGCTTTAATTTCTGTTGTTTTAGAGTTAAGAAAAAAGATGTTTCCGACTTTTTGAGACACCCAAGGAGAGATTCTCCTCTAGTTGAACTTATGTCACCAGGAAAAGTGCAACAAAGTAACAGACAATGATGTTAGACACATATGTGGCAATAACATCCTCTTCGATATACCAACAAGAATGAAAACAGGTCATAAATATGATTGGTTGCATAAGAACCTGTCTAAAACATAAATGTGACGGAATAATTTGCAATCAAAGACAAAGATCAGCAGAAAAAAGTAGAAGATGCTTCATTTCCAAAATTCAGAATTTGATGATTAAAAAAACACACCATTCAGCAACTCATATCTATAAAAAGAATTTTTTTAAAATCCTGATACACATCAAGAGAAAAAGAACATATCTGAAACTGGAAAAAAAAGAGAAAGTTTAAACAAAAAGAATGAAAAGTGATTTATTGAGTGAAAAATGGAGAGGTAAGATATTTAGAAAGTAACAACAAATACAAAATCCAACGGTGAAAAGAAAGCTCCAATCCTATATCGCGCATAGCAAACAAAACTGAATGTATCAAATAATTTCTGATAAAAGGAAATTTCTAGAAAAATGGCAAAAAGAAGGATAATATTTCCGATTTGATAACAAAAATCATAACATATCTACAAATAAAAATTTTAAAAAGTAAAAACTGAAAAGCTTTAAAATTTTAATATATTTCACAGAGGCCCAAGAATAAAGAGGAGTACTGTCAATAAACGAAAAAGGTAACAAAATGCAAGAAGCAAAATATTGATAGACATCTCGTGCACTGATATAATTAGCAAACTTATTAGTACTATGTAAAATATCAAATAATTTAATAATAATAATAAAAAAACAGCATATAAGAGCATAAATAACTTCACATTTTTTAATGATTTCTTTCTTTTCTAAACAAATAAAATACTACAATACAAAAACATGCTTCACAATAATCTCAAGCAATTCTTATCAACATAGCAGAAAGAAAAATGTAACTAAAAAATTAAAGAATTCATTCACGCAAAGTAAAAATATATATAAATTTTTTTAAAAAATAAAAATACAACACAGAAGAAAAAGGAAAAATTTAATACCTGCATCTGATGCAGCTGACCAGTTAGGTGTGCTACAAAATCTTGGTGTTGCTTTTGAAGTAAAGCATACTGTGTTTGTATGGCAGTCGTGATTGGTGTGATCAGACTAGCATACTCAGCTATTAAACCAGCCTTGAAGGGAAAAAATAGCAATTAACAACAAACAATTAATGTAAAAGTAAATTTGGTGGTATAAGGTTTAGGAAGTACATGATGTCTGAAATAGGTAATGGCACACTTTCTTTAACAAAAAGAAAGATCTTCACTAACCCTAGCTGCAGAAATCTAGTAACCTCACAATTACAACCAAACAGATTCAACAACAAAAAACACTAGCAGCTATGTCAACAATCAAGCCGACAGGTTGCACAAGTAAACCCATTCAATTTGTTTGTTTTGAGAAATTTATTGTTCAGAGTGCATTTTGTCACCAAACAGTGACTAACATTCTCAGTGTTGTCGTTGAAACAGTAACTTACATTCATGTTGCACACACACACAAAAAAAAAACCTCACATAATTAAGTTACAAGAAAAACATTTATAAAAAATATTTATTGAACATCTATCAATTAATCACCGATTTTTAAAATAAAATGAATTTTTTAAATGCATTTGTTCATCAACTGATTATAATTTAGAACTACTGTAATAATCTTTAAAAATATATAATGAAAAAATGTACGAATTCTTTAAAGTTAGCATTTGCAACATGTTTTTCAGGTACACCTTTTGTGTAATGCATAAAAATTCCCAGTTACAGTTATATGTATTTCAAATATAAAAAAGAACATTTTTTTTACCTGATATGCAGCTAATGATGCAGCAGGATTTTGCAATTGCTAAAAATAAATTTTTGACTAATATTAATTTATGATACGCTAAAATGACAAATTATATTTTTAAAAGATAAAAAGTATTTTTACTTACATCTAAAATTTGCTGCGAGAAATACTTATTCGTCTCCCATAGTTTATGCAACTAAAGAGAAAAGATATTTTCAAGAACAACTGATTTACTACAAGCAATAATATAAACAATCAAGCAGTATTAATGTTAGTTTATTTCTTACGTAGATGGTGCAACTAAAGATTCTATGAAACATAGTACCACATCAGAAATGCTATCACTTCATCCCTCAGAAGCATGGTGGTGGTCCATAAATAAAAGTGATTATTATTTATTTATTTATTTAGGCTATGCTGCATGACATTTGTAATGTACGAGGGTAAATCATTAAGTAAATCACAAAAGATATGAAAAAAAAATAATTTACCATGATAACCACTTGGAAACAATTTTATTTTTCAACATAATCTCCACCAGTCTTGATGCACTACTTGTCCTAATGTTTTATCAGCGCCCCAATTCCAGCTGCATAAAATTCTTTGTGTTGCTGTCTCATCCACAGTAGGACTTTGTGTTGAACGCCGTCATCATCTGCAAAGTGTTTGCCTCGAAGATATTGTTTTAGTGGACCAAACAGATGAAAAGTCTGGTTGGTCAGTGCTACAGCATCCACCTTACAGCCCAGACTTAGCCCCAAGCGATTTTCATCTGTTTTGTCCACTAAAACAACATCTTGGAGGAAAACACTTTGCAGATGATGACAACATTCAACACGAAGTCCTACTGTGGACGAGACAGCAACCCCAAGAATTTTATGCAGCTGGAATTGGGGCGCTGATAAAACGATGGGATAAGTGCATCAACATTGGTGGAGATAAAATTGTTTCCAAGTGATTATCATGGTAAATTATTTTTTTCTTATCTTTTGTGACTTACTTAATGACTTACCCTTGTATATAGCTGAATGATTCATAAAAATGTCTCTTTTAAAAGCAACTTCTGCTTTTGTTTTGTAAAATTAGCAGGAATGAACATTGCATGCAAATTTAATGAAATTAAAAACTTAATGGGTTTTTTAAATTAAATTGAATTATTTTCATTTATTTTTAAACTGTTCCATTTATTTATTCTTATTTGTATTAATTATGATATCTAAATATAGCATTTCGGTGGCCCCCCATCTAATTAATTAAAGCAATAGATTGCCAACTACATTAACCCTTTGCGGTCGATGCCTCCGCGGCGCCACTGTGGCGGCATCGACCGCAAAGGGTTAATACCCAAACAAACTACATGATAGAACAAGCATATTTACTCAATATAAAACAGAACTCGATACCTTTCCATTATTTGGACAGCAGTTGTCCCTACAAAATGTTACTTTTCAGGATTGAAATCTAGAAGTTGGTACAGACTCTTAAAACTCTGCCAAATCGCCAAAGCAGGACGTTGACAGCTGCATATCATTGGAGCCAAGTCGCCAAAGCTATATGCAGGTATTACCTGTATTAGCTTTGGCGACTTGGCGCCATTTTAAGAGTGTGTATCAACTTCTAGATTTCAACCCTTTTCAGTTAAGAGCTGAAGTCACTAAACTGTGCCAAGTTTAACAACCTTATATGACAAAGTTGAAGAAGAATTTATTGCTGAATTCGGTACATTTTGGATGCTGTTAGGCTAATGGAAAGTGCCCAGAATTCTTCAGTAATCTTTGATACAGAAAAAAAAAGAAAGCAGAGAAAATAAATCACCTTTGAAAGCTTCTGTTGCTTATCAGCATCGACTCCTATACTTGTGGAGCAGAATATAGGCACAACAGCATTTTCTAATATTTTTTTCAAATCATCTGCATTCTTACGGAAACTGCAAATAAGAAAAACGAATGAGCTACTCTGTAAATTTTCAATATGTTCTGTTGTAAAATAAAGCAATTTCAATGTCAGTTAAGAGAAATACAAGATGCATTTCTAATATCGAAAGAAGTTTTCCATCTTCAGGGATGAGATTGGCAAAAAAGCAAAAAGACTGAAATCATACGCGAGCAAAACATTTGTATCATAATTAATACGCGAAAGATGTTTTAAGAAGTAAAACATCAGAACACGCAATATGATGAAAATATTACACTATAATTATTAATAACTTAATTATTTATAATTCAGTATGTATAAATAAGAAAAAGAACATTAAATTATTATTAAATCATTCACATTAAAAGTTAACAAGCAAGTTTAACACATCATCAGGGGCATCTTCAAATACAAAATTAGACATTAAAACATATTTATAACCTGTACATCACTGAGATGCAACATTCACCCAACAGAAGTCTGAGAAGAATTATATTTAATAGCCTTTTGATAAAAGTTAGCTCAAAAAATAAATAAAAATAAGGACAAATGATTTCTTTTGCTTCATGCAATTGTGTAAAGTGTATTAGCTCTTTATAAATTATAATAATGTATCATATACTGATTTCTGTTCTATTTCTTTTATTTTTATACATTTTTGCAAAAGTAACAGCACAATGATTTTGCACCTTATAAAGTGAGAGGGGTTGAGAAATTGTACAGTTACAATGACAGATTCATTTAGCATTATTGTTAATTAAAACCCTTTGAAACATTTCCTTAATTGTTAAAGAAGTGGTTTTCTTCTGTTTTTTTTTTTTTGTGTGTGTGGCTTTTGTTGGTAACAGATCTCCATTAACATGCTTCACCCCTTGTTTTGGAGGGCTCCTATCTTTGACAGATTTTTCTTCAATAAAGGATGTGTTTGCATCCTCTGCAAGTTTATTTTCAGTAGAGGCTAAAGCTTTTGCGCAGTCTTCATTAGTATCTCTCTGTTTAATTACTGGCATAGTTGTCAGGACTACACTATCTCTAGAATGCCTAGGTAAATCATGTTTTATTTTTTTATTTGTGTCTTATTCTCTGCTTTTTTGCTGCATTTGCACACAGCTTTTTAGCTGCCTCTTTTGACAGGAGTTTCTTTTTTTATGCAGTTTATTTATTTGTTTTTGTTCCATTTTTTTTTTATTTCTTCATCTTGGTACGCCCTACAAGATGAACTTAAGTTTCCAACTAATTTTTTTTTTTCAACATGTTCATGCAATTTTTTTTTCTTTTTGCAGAATATGCCACACAGAGGTTTTGTTTTCTGCAAAAAGGTGGTACTTAATACTTTGAATGGCACTGAATGTTGGAATGTTCATCCTTATAGAGCTTAACGATATAATGTTGATTCGTCAGTAGAAGATGAATCAGCTAGTTTCCTAGCCGGTAGAGTTAAGCCGCACGGTCGAGCATATTTTCCCAGAATTTTCTTTCGAAAACGGAAGATAGGAAGGTTTCTTTTCTTTGTGTGAAAGCGGAATTTTCGGAAGAAAAAGCAAATTCTTGCGGATTTTAAAAAAACGGAATTTTGAAAGAAAAAAGACAAAAAAGCGGAATTTCTTCAAAATAACAAAAAAGCGGAAGAATCTCATCCCTGCATCTTCTTTCAAAGCATTCAATTAATAACAAAAATTAATGCTTTTTAAATCAACAAATGCTACACAATAAGATGAAACTGAATGTATTTCATGCAATCAATAAAATAAAAACTACACTAACAAAATGTTATCATTCTTCTAAAACTTTTATCACTTGCAGCCCCTCTTCAGGAAGAAAAGATTTTTGAGACTCCATTTTTGCTCAAAATGTTTTATAGTCCCAGAATTAGTAAATAGATTAGCAAACAAAGCACTAATTAATGACAAATAAACAGACTTTAATGAAATTCTTTAAACTTCAAAGATTATTTTCCTAACAATTTTTGCTTACAGACACAGAAGTATATCAAAGAATAAGGCACCAAAAAAGTTTTGGCAATTCCCAGTATTGTTCTAACAACCCCATTAAGCACATATCACACGGAGAGCTATCATTTTATGTGTTTGTGGGCACGAGCGCAATGTCACACACTAAAAAAGTTTGTAGCACGTGACGCATCGAGACAACCGATCAGACAGGATTTTGATCATCTTTGGCAAACTACGTTACCATCAAAGTTACACCCAATTGGTTTGAATTTGTGCTGCTGATGGTTTACTGTCACCATTGTGTGCATTTTCAAGCCAGTTTAATACAGTCCACGATTTCCTTCATCTTGTTCTCTGTGGTCTGACTGGCCACATGCTACATACAAACTTTCTGGCGAGTGACATTGCACTCGCTCCCCAAACATAGAACATGATAGCTCTTCGTGTGATATGTGCTTTAGGGTCGCGCCCACAGTTTCAGAAGGTCTGGTCTATTTAAAATGAAAATAATCATTTACTTACCAGTGATGAAGGACATCATTAATTAAATATACAAGATGAAGTTTTGTTTCAAATGAAGCACCAGGTTCTGTAACTCTGAAATATATAGATATATGTCATATAGCAAGCTTTCAAGTACTTTAATTTCACACTACCTTTCCTTCACTTACAGATACTCATAATCTAATAATTTCATTAAAAACAGTACATTTTATAAGACCTTAACCCTCTGAGTGGCCTTTTCCATTTTTCATGTTTGATTCAAATGCAGATAATTCATATTTATATGCACACTTTCTTAAACATCTATGGATAATGTTTTTTTAATGTTTAACTTGATTCAATGAACGAATGTATTAAAATTATTTGTACAGTAAGTTACCAAATATAAAAGTACAAGTTATACCTCAAAAACACTTACCTCCTTAAAATATACAAAATAATAACTTCAGAACGAGCATAAGTTGTTGCATGTGCAAAAATCCACCCTTTTCCATTCTATAATCATAAAGAAAATTATAAAAACTATTAAAAATGTATTATTCACCATGTGTAAATTTAAATATAAATTTGACTCCTTTCTCTGTTCTTCAATTAATAAGTAATTAAATCATTGATATTTCGATAAAAATTAAATTTGTAAATATTTTAAGAGATGATAAAAGCTTACCTTATTTGCTTATCATTTGATATTTGTTAAATAGGTACTTTCCCGTTAGCCAGGCGCAAGCGAAAAATCGCCAAATAATGTAGAATTCCGCCAAATTTTGGCGACATTTGCGCCCGCCGACTTGGCTCACAATTGGCAACATTTGCGCCGGGCGACTTGGCTCGCGTTTGGTTCACAATTGGCGAAATTTGCCTCCGGCTAACGGAAAAGTACCGTTAAATATATATATATGTATTTAATACAGTAGGCTTTAACCGTCATCAGTCTCTTAAATATCAAAGACAGAAAGCTGCTTTCGTTTGTTAATTTTTTTAGAAGCAAAGCTAAATATAAAGGGGGAGGGGATAAAAAGCTTTAACTCAAAAACATTTTTACGTGCTTAAATATTTTTCATGTTTTTGTCTGAAATTCAATTTTAAATTTTAACCATTTAATTAGACAGTTATAAAGCTGGTAGGCTTATAAGGCTGGGGGTTTACCATTTTAAAGCTCGTAACAAAATCTCACTTTCGAACAACTGTTTCTGAAACATTTCTGCAATAAAAAATATTTACTCAAGAAAATAAAAGAAAGTTATTGCAGTCAATTATATCATATTTCTCATGAATATATAAAAAAATTTACAACAGATTATTATTTAAGCGTATGGGATTACTCCTAAGGTCAAAACTATTGAATCCACAACCAGCAACAGTTAAATACATACTTTGTACACTAATTTAATGTGTACTAATTCATAACCAACAGGCAGAACTAAATTTATTATTAGGCAATCAATACAAATTTATCTATGGTCTAAATGCAAAATAAATTAGCTTTAAAATTATGATTATTTTTGATAAAAGATAAATATTTAAGATTTTATCATTTGAGTATCTTTTGAACCAATAAACAGTAAAAAAATATTAACTATGAGAATTGAATATCTAAAGAGACGAAAAGGTAAGAATATCTAAAAAGACAAAGAATGATAGAAGCAATTTAATTAGTGTGCGCAAGTGCTGCATCATCCAGGAAAAAATTGCTAAGTATAAAATAAATAAATATTAAAGAAAGGGGGAATAAAAAGGTCAAAAGTGGAATAGGTTTTCTGTAGAGGAAAAAGACTTTACGGTCTGAATTAAATATCCTCTTTTGGCCTGAACCTAAACCGGAATAAATTGGAAATAAAAACATGTACCCACAAAGAAGAAATTGAAGACAATCTCCAGAACAAAGTGTAAAAAGAAGGGATTAAAATGATTAAATTAATGAAATTAAATGAATGTCTGGCCTCTGATGAAGTCATTCACCAGATTCTTACTTCTTGTCGTTGTCTACTATTATTTTTTACCCTTCCACCTTTTTATTCCCCCTTTCTTTAATATTTATTTATTTTAACTATGAGAATATATAATTTTAAAAAATATCAATTATGAGAAGATATAATTTTTAAACATATCAAATATGAGAAGATATTTAGAGAAAAGAAATGGTAACTTTGCAAATAGCATTATTTGTGGAATGTCCAATTAAATTACACTAAATAAAGAAGAATTCTCCAAATCTTCTGTTTATGTATAAAAGAAGCAAACATGAATTACAACAAAATAACACGTAGTGGGCGAGTTAACGAACAGCTCATATTGCAAACACATAATAAAAGAAGAATTCTTTAAACCTTCTATTCATATTCAAAAGAAGTAGACATGTATCGACTATGTACGACAATAAAATAAAATGCAATGGGCAAGTTAATGAAAGCTCATAAAGCAAACAAATCAGACAGCGAACATTTTTGCAAGAAGTTTAAATAATCAAACATGTCGTTTGGTTGTGATTTAATGGTGCCACTACCATATCTGCCCAAGCTGTTACATTCAGGTGAAGAACACTTTACACAACAAAATAAAGAAGTCTGGCACAATCACATCTTGCTGACACCGCAGGGCAGATGAAAAGCATTGAACATCGGGCAATTGCATGATAAACTTTTTTTTCTTTTACATTCAAGATAAGAAGTCGAATACAGTGAAACCTCGCTTAACGAGCACTTCTCATAATGAGTAATTTGCATAATGAACAAAATAAATTGTAAAATATTACTCACTACTTCTCATTCCAGATAAGTTCATTCAGCAATAAAAGAAAAGATGAAGATGATTCACACTTCTTAACAATATTAT
>BGPR01036691.1:567-15438 GCA_013235015.1 Araneus ventricosus
AATGTTTGAGTGATCTTATCAGACTTTTAGTTATCTTATTAAGAGTCTGATAAGATCACTCAAACATTAAATTTAGTTGTTATTATTCTTTACGTTTTCATGTAAACCAAATTTTTCTCTAACAAAAATAAAATTTTCATCCCTTTTCTTTAACATTTATTTCAATGTTTGTTCAAAGTGAGCAAAAAATAAATTGAATAATAATTATTTGAAAAAATAATTGTTATTTTTCGGAATTTATTTCATTTTGATGAATTTAAAAGAAATTCTAAGTAGTGTAATATAGAAAACTAATCTAGAAAAAAAACTGTTATAGTTTTAAAAAATCACACCTAAACCTTAAAATTATTTTTTTTTCAATTCAATGCTCTATAACGAAATAAACAACCCCCTCTTTTCTTATCACCCCCGGCTTCTCAAATTTTTCTATGCTTGAATGGAGTATTGAAAGAGATGGGACCACAAAATCTATTTTACTTAACAATTCGATTATAACTTTGATGCATTGAAATAAAATCTTATATAATATAAGTGTATTACAGGGAAAACACTTGAAACATAATACAATTTCAATCCAGGCTGACAAATATTAAACCGAACTTATACAGAATCCAAATTCGGACACACGCAACTAGAAAAAATAATCCAACACTGACCTTCTTTCTGAAAGAAGCCCTCAATGCAGATAGCATTAAAATGCATGCCCCAAACCAAAGGGGGTGTGGGGTTGCGGGGTCTTGGATCCTGTGAATCTCTAATTTCCAGTAAGTACATTCTTATCAGCACTCATTGTGTCGACCGCTACCCTCCCCAGCTATTCAATCAAGATGTCAAACCAAGGAAGGGGAAGAAATTCGGAAAAATACGTTTCTCACACTTTAGAGACAGTTCACAATGGACGTAAATATCCGGGCTGACCGATTTCGGCGTGTCTCCCACACCACGTTGAAATGCGTGTTTCCCGCTTATGGGGTAGTCCAAGGTCGACGTAGAAATACGTGTGAAACACTCAGAGGGTTAAACTTTAAAAAATTAATAAAAAATGAAGGAAAAATGTCACAGAAAATAAATTTTTATCATTAAAATGGTAAAAGTTTGATCTTTAAGATGGTATGAAAATAACTGTTATCGGACAATTTTTTTCCGAAGTTACAGCGGAAAATAAGAGCACGTGATAGTTGATTTTAAAAATAATTATTCCACATGTTTTCGCATTCCTGAAGGATCACGTGACAGTTGAATGAAAAATAAAATAATCTTCATCGCGAATCGCGGAGTCAATGGGCTTTCTTTGTTAATTAATTTTAATCTGTAGTCAAAAATAATTAATTTAACGTGATCTCACCTACCCTATGTCCGTCCCTGGGTTTCAAGCTACAACTCTGCCAATTTTCATCCAAATCAGTTTGGTAGTTTTGCCGTGAAAGCTTAACAAACAGACAGACACACTTTCACATTTATTATATTATTAAGGATACAAATATTATCGAAGTTTACATATCCCTCATATTTTATTTACTATTAAATCCATGTGTAAACAATGTCTTTTTAGTTCAAATATATATATATATATATATATATAATCTTTTAAAACTATAATTTTTTCATCCACACGTATTTTCAAAATTATGAGATTAAAAATGAATAGGTTCTTTAAGGTTTTTAATGGCGGATCTATTAAAATATATTCTCTAGCTAAGTTCTGTGCCAGTTTGATCAATATAGTTCAATTTATATTGTTTACATTGAATCAAATATATAACATTTTAAATTTTTCAGAATATTTCCGATTTATTATTCTCATTTTCAAATTGTTCTCTGCAGGCGAAAGGACAAGTTTTGGATCTAACGTTACCACGTAACCTATATTTCCTTATATTTTTAAAATGTTTTCTTTTGAAGAAAACAATTGTAATAATAATTATTTATCCATGAATGCCCCCTGGACAGAAATATCCACATACAGAAGGCTCCTTGTTAAGTCGCGCGACAGGCCATACGCAATGAAAATACTTTTATCTGACCTTTGCATAATTAATGAATAATACCTGAAAATTGCCTTCTTTAGTCCTTCAATAACCTGGAATCCTCTGCTCAAAACCAAAAAAGTTAAACTCAACTGTGGTGAAAATTTAAAAGTGCATTTTATGGAGAGGCGAGTTTACAGCTATATTTCAAGAAAATACATTTCTATTACATTTTAGAGACTAAAAAAAAATCCAAAAAATTATTCGGATATATTATATTTTTTTGCAAAGATTGCGAACATTGCTGGAATATTTTGGTTTTCACTCCAGAATTAAATTTGGTATTTTGTACTTATATTCTTCTCGAGTACGAACTAGTTTTTATGGATATTTAGTCTAGTGGCTTTACAATTGTGTTCTACTGATTTTACTTCATTTTTCATGGTATTTTCGGGTCATGAGAGTTCATATTTTGGACGAAAGAAAAAATCCCAGGTTGAATCCTTGACTGCAGGTGATCCTTCACGAAGTCTGTAGGCCGAATCTTTTTTTTTTTTGCTTTTCTGTTCTTCAAAATTTTTAAAGATATACTTTGATTTTCATTCCTTTTATAGCTAAAATATTAACGAATTCTCATCTTCTAAACTATGAGAAGGCTGATTTATGTAATAGTAGCAGCCTTCGGCGACCAGCTGGTTCGCCCGTTTAAATTAGTTTTTATATTTGTATTTTATATTAATTATAGCATTCCTCGTTGCGGTTTCATCCGCGATAACTCAGGAAAGATGAACAAAACAGTGAATTTATTGCATATGACAGATAGTAAAATACTAAAATGCCGGCGATACAATTCTATACGATGCACCACAGCTAATGAAACTTAAAATCTGCCTTTCAAATAACTCTCACTCAATTCATCTATCACTCATCGGTAGAATGATTAACGATGATTAGGGTCGCGAAAGCCGAACATGCTGGACGCCCCGTGTGAACCAATGGGTGCCAGATTGGATGGAAAAAGTTAGGCAGCAAAAATTTTTTATAGACATCTAAAAGACCTGGGAATGTAGGTGGTAGAGACAAAATTTAAAAATATAATTAAAAATTAGTTAGTTTTCCCTATTGCTTTCTTGTAATTCCTATTTTCTGGCAGCTAAAATGAAATAAAAATTTAATTTTCCCCCAAAAAAGTAAGGGGAAGGGGAGACTGACTCTCCTCGCCCCCACTGGTGTGAACTGGGCAGCATTTCTCTGTTGTCGAGGGACTTCCGATGTACATGAAAATCGTGGGATTTGATTGCGAGGAGGGGGGGGGGGAAGACGAGGAGTTCTCTCTTACCAATTCAAAAAAGGGGAAAAGAAACTTAAAAATGAAACACTTTTGAAGAGCGCTTTATGCAGCTTAGAATAAAAAGAATCATATATAAGTCAATATATGAATTAACACAAATATTTGCTTACAGCTATTTATTTTAAAGCATTAGTAATAATAATATTTCTAACGTTTTTAACATTATGTTTAACATTATCCGGTTATCCCAAGATTTCAGAATAACCGGAACTCTACTCTATAAAATATATTGGTGTGTGTGTGTTTGTATACATATTTGCATATACCACATCAAAATTGTGATATTAGCGAAGGTTTTTAGTGAGGGATGGGTAACTGCTACATACATATATATAGACTATTGTTACATACATAGTCTCGATTATCCGGGCCCCGTTTACATTGAGCAGCAAGAAGAGGTTACACTAGCAATTCTGATAATGGCACTAACAAAATAGCGTACCATTGCTTCTAAGAGACATTTGCCCCCTTCCAACCACCCAAAAAACTATCAAGGATTTCTTTAAATGAAAAATTTCATTCCCCATTTTTATACAAGCTTTGGAAGAGTGCATCATAAGGACTATAAGTATTACCATAAAAATTAATAAACTGTATATAAATTGATATTCCATCTCCTTAATTAGCGGCGATTTATGTAAATCCCTTTTATCTGAGTTTTTCCCTTTCCGTAGGTGAGCTTGGTCCACCTTAACTCGGATGATCGGGACTCGACTGTATATTGAATTTTCCTTAGAATAAATTTCTAAAAACAACTTCCAACATTAAAATGGCAAAGACTGCCGAGAAATCTTTTTTCTTATCTTAAATAACGTATTATTTTGAAAAATTAAGATAACATTTATAGTACAATTCTTTTAATTCTCTATACAAATGAGTTTTGTATAACAAATGATTTTTAGACAGAAAAAGTGTAATTATGACGCATGATATGCATGCAGTGTTGTTGCATGATATGCTAAATTTTGTATGCATTATGCATTAATTTTGTTGCATGATATGCACACAAAAATTACATCTATATAAAAATTATGACGTAAAAATTAACGGCTCTGTGTTTTTATTGGGGATGATTCGAAAAATATTCAGGGAATTATTCATGGTATATATTTTCCCCTCACACTTTTAACCCAGGCTTGGGACTGGCAAAGCATTGCCTTCTACTTTGGCGGTTTAAATAGTTGCAGACTTGGTAGACCAAGTCCTTGTCTTTTTTTAAACTTTTTATTTTGTTAATTATTTTTGAGGGGTTGTTATAGCATAATTTATTTCTTTCTAATCTATCCTTACAACGTGACTTAATACCGTGAGACACTTTCTCAAATATCTCGAAGTCTTTCATTATGTTCTCAAGACCTTGATCTAATTGCACGCACTTCTTTCTTTTTACTCCAAATTCATCTAATTCGCGGCTTCTTATTACATGGGATATATTATTTGCCTCATCTTTCAAACATTTGACTAGAATTTTCACATTTGGCTGCTGTCTACCAATCATTCTATTTAATTTAGAATTCCATCCTTCTACTGCATTATTGGTCCTATGACGCTCATCATTAACGTTCCATAACGCAGTAGGGAGTAACAGATTACTCATTCATTGCTCGACAAAGTAGTCGATGAATTCCGATAATTTTTCGTCCATTATCACAATCCACGTATCTTCAACTGTGTTTAAAGGCATGCATGCCATTGCAGAACACATTTTACAGGCTAAGAGAAGCTATTTTTGGCGCAATTCTAGCTTGTTATAGAAACTTTTCCCAAATATTTTGAATCCATTTGGAATATAGTTCTTAGACCTTGATAAAATGGACTATAATGGATTCTTTGTTTGTTTAATTTGATTATCTCAGAGTATTTATCTTTGTTTTCTGCTTTTTTTGAATAATTTTACAAATCTACCTAATTTCTTTCTTCTTTCTCCTTGTATTCTCTTACTAATCCTATACTTTGAATTTTTCGCCATAAACACTGGTTGATGTGAAAATTACAGCCAGAAATTATAGAGTTCGGAAATTCCTGTCTGCATGCATTTATGGCTGCGGTTTCAAAATACAGTTTTATCACTTCAAGATTCCATCGTGGATAAGAAGTTTTCAGTTTAAGTAATAAATTACTGCAAGTCGATTCCTTTCTATCAGGAAGCAAAGCAAACACTTCTGGGCAGACAATTGTTTCTGAAAAAGTGCTGACCCAGTCTACATGTATCGTGTATAATTGTGCAAATTGTTTCGTGCAGCTCTTAAAACTTCCATCAAAGAAAAAGTCTTTCCATTTGTCAAGAAATTCTCTGTTTCTTGGCCTGAAAATACTAGAACTCTTTCCGTCATCATTTAAAAATATAGCTGAAGAAAACTTTTTCCATCTGAAAAAGAAATCGTTTCTTCATTGAACATAATATCAAGGCTATTTTCGGGACTTTCGGCAATTCCTAAAATTTTCCTTCGTTCAGAACATAAGGATTTCTAAATACAACCTTAACCTTGAGGAACGCGATTGCTGCATCACGCTGTATTTGGAAACATTATTAAAACTTAATTAAATTTAAACAGAACATCGCATGGAGATAAAATTGGTGTCATTGAAAAGATAATTTTTATAACTTTAAATTGTTATTAAAAAATTTTTTGAGCGGCAATATGCTCCGAAGTGATTGCGGAAAAACGTTCAAATTTAAGTTAATTTTTAATGAATTAAACTTCGAATTGAAATTTTGGAAATTTTTTCTTGGTGAACATCTACTACCCTAAAGCAACCACCTTCCAAATTTCAAGTTCTTAGGCCACATGCTTTGGGAGATTTCGCGATGAGTGCGTTAGTCATGGTATTTGCCTGTTGTATATATAAACTTGATATTTGGAAATGCTTGGCAGTTTTGTATGATTTTCAATGAAAATTATATTATAAAGAAGGTAAATAACGTGAATGCGAAGAACCTTTAAATATTTATAAGAAAATTTTATTGAAATGAATGTAAGAAGTGTAACAAAATATATTGTGCAATCAGGGAATTGAACACGCTCCACAAAAAGCGTCACTGATACGGCTTCCTCTGACCACTACGCCACTGAGCGCTGTTCATGAGTGTTGTGTGACACATTCTCTATTTATATTCATTTAATTCCCTTTCTTCATAGAAGTTATGCTTAAATCTTAAACAATTCTCAGTTTTGAAACTATGGCAGGGAGAATTTCCCCCAGATCTGATATCTGGAAGTACACAGCAAATTTAAATGTTTTCGGTGAAGATTATATTTTGAAGAATATTAATGACGAGAATGCCACCAATCATGAAGGAATTTTCTATTGAATGTAATTTTTTAAAAAAAATAAAACATTGCCTACTGCGGGATCGAACTTCCGGCACAGAAATCTCCGTCTATACAGCTTTCTCTGACCTCTACCTCAATGACCGCCTTTCTAGATTGTTGTCTGGCTCCTTTTGTATTTATAATAATTCAATTCCCTTTTACATCGAAGTTCTGCTAAATCTTAACGAATTCTAAGTAAATAAATTATGGGAAGTCGCATTACTCAAAGATTAGACATTTGAATGTGCACAGCAAATATTAATGGTTTTCAATGAAAAAAATTTGAAAGGTGGTAAATGACTAGAATGCCTAAAAGGATAAAGAATATTATTTTAAAAAATTAAAAATTGAATGTTAATTTTAAAAAATAAAGGATTGACCAAAGCGGGCATCAAACATGCGGCACAATAATCGCCAGTGATATTGCTTCTTCTTACCACTACCGTACATTTCGCAGTTCCTGAGTTTTGTCTGTAACTTACTTTATTTATACTCATTCAATTTTATTTATTCATCGAAGTTAGCGAATCTCTCCGCATTGTTTTATTTTAAAGAAAGTAAGACGAGAAGGCAACTAACAATCGAGAAATAAATTTTAAAGAAAATTGATGTAAATTATTTTGAAAAAAGATTCCCTGATGTGATATCGAAGACTTGGCACAAACATTGCAGTGATATTGCTTCCTCTTACAATTACCCCAACTGATCGCTGTTCTTCAGCGTTGTCTGCCACTTTCTCTATATTCTTCACCGAAATTATGCAAAATCGTAAAGAATTCTAAGATTAAAATGATCCGATTTCGTCCAGATTTGCTGTATATGTCTCAACTCTATCGGTTTTTATTCTTTGATTTAAAGACTTCTTTCTACCTTCTTCATGCTTTTGTATACACTTATAAACTATTATTAATTAGATATTTTATCATGGCTTTTAACTGCTTCTTGGCACATTTGTTTTTTTAGTCAAACGCAAATTTAACTATAAGCCGGCGCAGCAAGGTCAAAAATGGCTCTTTTGCCAACAAAACATAAACACAACAAACAAATCCTTTCCCTAATCATTTCTCGAAGGAACTTTCAGCATATCTTCTAATTTAATTTTTTGGCATTTTCGGACGAAATTTTTAAAAAAGCTTAGACTTAAATTCATATCCAGCCTTCTAATAGTTCGATTTTTTGCAGGTTTGCTACATATGCCTCAGTTTCTAATCCCTTATCACTTTCTGAAGAAGTTTCGTATATATTTTGAAATTTCAATTTTCTTGAAATTCCATCAAAATAAGAAAAAATCCAATAGGTACAGGCGGAGAAATTGGAAACAAGTAGTAATTAGAGGAACGGTGACTACAGAGCGCACTGGTGATGCACTAGTGAGCTAAAAAGCATGTTCTTTGGTTAAGAACTCTATAGGTAGAAAACAAACACTTTTCTACTTTTTTAAATATTATTTGGTACAGTTTGTTACCTTTAATTGCAAACATGTTCAGAAAAGTGAAATCAAAATTTCTTCAGTGTCATTTTTCGTTCTCTACGCCAGTTATATGCATTCTAAGTTGCTAATTAATATATTTCTTAGATCTGTAGAATATAACGATTAGGAGGAAACTTCAAATTTCGTGTTTGGATTTCATCTTGAGGAAGAGATTAGTGTTCTTAACTACCCCTAAAAATTTTCACTATGGTGTAATTGGAAACAGCCTTCTAATGTTATTTACACCTGTATTTTTATGTCTTTGGAATAATTTATTATTTGATAGGAAGCAATTTTAAATCCAGAAAAGTGGTTGCGTTCTGTTTCGTCTTTAATGCTCACTGTTTTATGTGAAATTAACAACTGTCGTTTAAAAATAATTTACCATGCGATATAAATACGTATTATTTTTTACGTATGAAAGTAATTATTAACAATGATATGAAGCCGTTTGACTTCAAGTATGGAATAAGACAAAAAACTGTTGACGACAAAGACGGAAACATGATACTGATAAAAGAATATCAAGATGAGGATTTTTGCTCTTTTCAACAAGAACGGAGGCTGCGGAGACGAAGAAGATATTGCAAAATAATCCGTGGTTGATTTTTCAACAAATATGTTTGTTCTGATAGATAACGTTGGAGGTGCCAGAATGACGGCACATTTTTCTTACGTCTTCGGCATTCAAGAAGTTGACGGTGGTGTATATGATATAACATGTTTGAGAACCAACAATTTGGCTAAATCAAAACTTATTTCGGTGTTGAATGGCCAGTTTTCCATTTAAGAGAGTCATTCAAAAGCTATACTCCCAGATCTTATCTTTGAAGTAGATTGTAGCAAAGAACTATTTGGTTTTCAGCTAGTGCAAATGTCGAAGAAAAATAAGTAGGATAGTATAAATAGAACGTAGGATTTCAAGTGGAAAATCTACTTTCAACTACTAAATAGAAATATTTGTTTCTACTATTTCTTATGTGTGATTTTTAAGTCTTACCTATTTCCTTCTAGTGTGTGACAAAATATTCAGTTATTTCAATTCCTATAAACAATCATATCCCAACTTTTCCCGACAAAAAATACGATAGAATGATTATAAATTGCACCAAACTGAAGTTACTAGATAGTTAAAATAGTTTATATGCGAAATTCCGTTAAATAGAAGATATTTTTGTTGAAAAGAATTCAAAAAGCAGTATTTTGTGATAATTGGAAAAATGTAGTTAAATGCATTTTGAGGCAATATACAGTACTTGTAATCATTTCAAATATATTGTCTTCAAATCGATTCTATACTGTGACCAGAAGCCGAAATATGTGTTCCCAATTACCCCGTTGTCTCTGGTGTAATTGAGAACACTTCGGGGAAAATAAGAACGCTTTTAAAAGTGAGGTTGATTAATTAATAAATTATATTTAAAAGGAGGCATTGTTTAATGAACCCTTCAGGATATGTTTTATGCACTCACAAAAATAAAGACATTTTCTCCACCCATTACTATCCTTTTAAAGAGAAAAAGGAAAGAGACTGCAAAATTTGTCTCCAATCTAATTATCCCAACTGACCCTATAGAGTGAATTATACTCAATTATGTACAACGAATATTTCAATGTGTCTATAATAGAAAAAGTCAATTGGCAATGCAACTTTAATATTCTGGAAAATTGCCTATTTAATAATATGAATTTTACAGTCCAACTACAGGAATTCCAATGGGGTCGCCATTCACTAAAGCATTTGCAAATATCTTCTTACACTTTTATGTAAATAAAGTGATTAGGGAAAATTTAATAAACGGTTTTAGACATTTAGGCAATATGCTAGAGTTGAACACAGAGAATTTTTACTTTATAATTAATTGTTATCCAGAGGAGTTAATACTCAATCAAATTAACGATATTCAGAATAAAGGAACTTGTTTGGTTATTAAAATTGACATTTAAGGGTAAAAGGTTTGCTAGGTGTGTTCGGAAAAACAGAAGAATTTGATTTTAGTGTTAAAACTTTATATAATTTCCATTTAAATTTAAATTCTAAAATTTTCAAAAGCCTAATTTCCCCCCAATTTTGCTGTAACAAAGCTGACTACATCAAAAAGTCTTATAAAAAAACTAGGGGGTCACACCCCTTACTCGCTCCGCTCGTCAACCTTAAGAATCACGTTGTGAATCTTTTGGGATCGCTTCGTTCGCTGTACAGTTGTGTGTGCCTGCTAGTAATAGGAAATTATAAATACATTAATAACTACAAGTAAATTTAAATTAATTAAATTGCAGGAAGTTCTAGCTAAATTCTTTTTTAAAAACTAAAACTAAACTTTCAATTACTAAAAACTAAATAATCAATTTAGAATATTAAACTTTTTCCTTTATACTATATATATGTAAATGCTAGAAAGAAATTTTTGAATGATAAAATGTATGATAAGATGTTTACAAATAAAAATTATTTTCATCAATCAGAAATCAGGCACTTCAAACTTTTTGGTACACATAACTGAATGTTTTTTCAACTGTTTCATTAGCCCTAAAATCATTCCAACAGTCTTCTAAATATCAACACTTCTCAATAAATTGTTGCTCAGAAAAGCTTCGCCACATGTATGCACACTCTCTGTAATAATTATTTAGCCAAGAAAGATATAACTTTTATCGCTAGACAGCTATTTATGTGTTAAAATCTCAGAAAATTTGAGTTTTCGAAAGAAGAGTTAACCCATTTCACAAACTTTTTGCTTAAAAAGGAACCTTTATAGTGACAAATGGCTTTAAACATGTTCAAATTCACTAGTCAAAATTATAACCCATAATAATTATAACCTTTATAAAATTAACAAAATAGCCTTTTTTCAAATTTTTTTCAAAAAATTCTAAAATTCTTGCTTTTGACACAAAAATTTCAAACATGCTTTATCCCACATAAATAATGACCAGAAAAGCTTCGCAACATGTATACACATTCACTTCAATAATTATTTAGCCAAGAAAGTTATAACTTTTCTCGCTGGGTAGATATTTATGTGTTGAAACCTCAAAAAATTTAAGTTTCCGAAAGATGAGTTCGCAAACTTTTCGCAAACTTTTAGCTTAAAAAGGACACTTTAAATTGACAAATGGCTTTAAATATATTCAGATTCACTATTCAAATTATAACCCATAATAATTATTTACTTTTACCTTCATAAAATTAACAAAATAGCATTTTTTCAAATTTTTTAAAAAATTTCTAAAATTCTTGCTTTTGACACCAAAATTTCAAACATGATTTTTTTTCACTGAAATAATGATAAAAAAATCTTCGCTACATGGATAAAAGAACAGACTCCTGTCATAGTCAACTATGCTCCTGTAGCTCTAAAACCTCGCTCCGTATGCAAAAACGCTTGACTCTATTTTGTTCATTCCGATTGGATTGTCTTAGGAAAGATTCCTCAACAGTTTCAGTTGTTCAACACTTCTCTTTTTCGACGATTTCGATGTATAATTGAATCTGCCCAACTTAAACCCATTTTGAAAAATTTCGTTGTCCCAGATCAAATCAAACTGAATTCGCCTAATCGAATATAAACAAAGCAAGCTTGCGAGCTGTTGCCAAACGGTGATTAAGAAATTCGATCCTTTTTTGTCGCCATGTAAGAGAATTACATATATAGATTATGTAATGACGAATTCATTAAAAATTATGGTAACATATAAGGAATAATTACTGAAAGTTGTTTAGCTTTTAATGATTAGTTTCTTTTAATTTATCCATATACATTTTTCATAGGGATATTTCTGTCTTCAGTACTTTTTTTCTGTTTTGCTTAATAGATGGCGAAGGACTCAAGGACGAATATTTTTTCTGGAAAAAATTATTCGTCCTTCATATTCGGAATAGATCCGAATATTAATAATAATATATTTGGATAGTACTAATTCCGAATTTTAATATATTCGCATAGTCCAAATTCGGAATATTAATATATTCGGATAGTCCTTATAGATCCGAATTAAATATTAGGCAATAAGGCGGGAACTTTTGGAATGTATAAGCACGGACCATTTCTTAATTTTTCATATTTAGCACGGGTACGACTAATAACAATGGTGAACAATGTTTCTGTTCCCCATTAAGGAAGTGGTGATTTTTATATTTTAGGAGGTGTTGAAAAAAGAGTATGAAATTAAAAAAATATTCCATTACCCACAGATTTTTAAAGAAGTCAAAATCTTGAAAATCTCAATTTTATAAAATTTATTCAATACATTTACTATATAAATTTCGGTATTTTAGTATTAATAAATGGTTAAATAATCACTTATAAAGCTTAAAACTAATATAAAATATTGAAAAATTACAATCCTTATAAAGTTCTTTAAACATTAAAGCGAATTTCATATTTTCAAATTTCAAAGTTTCCGAATTTCATATTTTATGCAGCAGTAAATTCCTTAAATATGGATGCTCTCTTATACACACAATCATTAGCTTCTTTAATTAGGTTCCAATAGTAATCTCCGCGCATCGTAGGGGATACTTACCTTTATGTCGGCCTTCCAGTGCAGAAGACTCCTGGTGGAGCTTTCCTCATGTTCGTCGCTTCCAGCTCCCATACTTTCAGGAAAAAAATTTAAATGAGTTTTCAAAAAATGAATTTTCAAAGACATTGAACATCCTAAATTTTTGTTACTTTTATCATGCATTAAATTAATTTTTCATATTTAGGATGTCGTTTATTCCCTCAGAAATGTGTCACAACATTTTTAAAATCAATCCAAGCTGCTTTTTCTAAATCACTTATAGTATGTTCAAACTTTTTGTCCTTCATGAGGTGCCTTATTTATGGGCTAATGAAAATTGCCTCCTTAATTTTTGCGTAGCTTAGCAATGGAAACTGTTCTTGAAGGTATTTAAATTCACGCCCTTCTTTATTCATCGCTTTAAAGAAATTCTTCATCAGTCCCACACTGTAAAAAATTCCGGAAACTTTTAAGGTAAATATTGTCGCGTAGATAAAGTTAGCGTTGGTAATCAATTGGATGTATCGAATGAATAGAAGACAAAGCTCGTTAATCTCAATTCAAGACTTTATCTCCCCTCGAACTAAATATTACATCTGCTTATATAAAGTTGTCGACACAGTTAATAATACAGTTACAGTTAATAAGCATAACTAAGGGGTAATTTACATACAAGAAATTTACATAAATGCTATTTTGCATATAAATTAAATAATCGAAATAATAATTGAAAACATAAAAGTCCAGGGATTCGAACCCGAGTCCTTTGGCATCGTAGAGCAACGCTGTAACCGTTCGACGACCGTGACATTTCTCCCTCCTTAGGAGGAGTCAGCGTCCCACTGTATTATGGTCTGGCTCCTTGTGACAGGTCTCCTAGGAATCCTGTGCGCTCCTGCGTCATCTAGTTGTCTCTGTGGATCACAGTAGGGTTTCAACCTCAGGACGTGGACTATGTCTTTTTTACTTTGTCGTCTGCTAGTCACTTCTATACTTTGTACTTCGTATGTTACGTCAGATAGGCGTCGAGTTATTCTGTAAGGACCGAAGTAGCGTCTAAGGAGCTTTTCGGAAAGTCCCACTTTTCGTACTGGGGTAAATACCCAAACTAAGTCGCCAACATTGTAATTGACTGGTCGGTGCCTCTCGTCATACCGTCGCTTATCCACTGCTTGAGCGTCCAGGATGTGTAGTTTCGCAAGCTGCCTAGCTTCCTCAGCTCTAGTGATCAGCTGTTGTACATAATTATCGGCATGATTTTCTGTGTCATGTGGAAGAATTACGTCGAGGGGAGTCACAATATATCAGCCATGTACGAGAAAGAATGGGATAAATCCGGTGGTGTATTGTTTTGCCGAATTATAGGCGATAGTCACAAAGGGTAGGATGGTATCCCAATTTCTTTGTTCGACATCTACGTACATGGACAGCATATCTGCTAGTGTTTTGTTGAACCTTTTTGTTAAGCCATTCGTTTGTGGATGATAGGCGGTCGTTAGGAGATGAAACGTCTGGCACAATTGATTGATGTCTTTTACAAGATTGGATAAGAAGGAACGTCCTCGATCACTTATCATTTTTCTAGGGGCACCGTGCTTCAGTATGATTTCTTCAACTAGAAATTTAGCAATTTCTGTTGCCTCAGCAGTTGGTAACGCTTTAGTAACTGTGAATCTTGTCAAGTAATCGGTACAAACAATGATCCACCGGTTCCCGTTTCGTGTAAGCGGAAAGCGTCCAAGAAGATCTACTCCAATTTTATTAAATGGTATATCAGGGGGTTTAATAGGATGGAGTTGTCCTGATGGAAGTTGAGGTGGAGATTTTCGTCTTTGGCATTCTCTGCAATGCGACACATATCGGCGTACGCTCCCATATAATCCTGGCCAACAGTACTTCCTCCTTATTCGGTCGTACGTTTTGGCAAATCCGAGATGACCGGAAGTTGTAGCATCATGAAGACTCTTCAAGACATCACGGCGGAGTTGTTTCGGTATCACCAAAAGCCATTGTTGTCCCATAGGATCATAGTTTCTTTTGTACAGTACATTGTTTCTCATCTGATAACTTTGGTAACCGTCACCTTTCTCGAGAGTTCTAATTATGGACTTCAAGTGTTTATCCTTTAGCTGCTCTTTTCTATAATCTGTGATAGCATCAAGGGAAGGAATTTCATCACAGTTCTCGACTACTGCTTCGAAAAGAGGCTTCCTTGACAATGAATCAGCATCGGAATGTTTACGGCCGCTCTTATAGACGATG
>BGPR01036692.1:0-15438 GCA_013235015.1 Araneus ventricosus
CGGAATGGTATTTTTTCGCCCCCTCATCGTATTTCACTTTAACCCGTGGGAGTGGCCTCCCCTAAACTTTCTCGTCCACACCTAACACATGTGGAGAAAAAATAAGCTAAAAGGCAGTAAAATAAACAAGCGTCCCTTGTGGAGAAAAAAAGTTTGGGAATCGGAAGCTTGGAGGCGAAAGGCGTGGGTAGAAGTGGAAAGGATTAGCGCACATGAATAGTGAAATAACGCTATTAGTATAGGCAAATTAAGGTTAGGGATGGAAATAATTATTATAAAGCTAATTCCTCCTGAAATAGATTCTTTAGGCCCCCCTGTACTTCCCCAGAAAAATCCCAAGTAATCCTCCTTGGGCAACACCCTTAAATTTTGAGTAAATGTCCGCCATGTTGGATTTTCCCCATAACTCAGCAATGGGCAATCATAGAGAGGTGCTGTCGGTGTCAAACGTTTCTATTTTGGAAGTAGAACTCATTTCTGCAATAAAAAGTCTGAAATAAAGAGTTGATATAATTTTATTAGCATAAAACAAATTTAAAAACATACAAAACAGCATTTTTCACAAAAAAAAATAATTTGTTTGATAAAACTTGATGGAACTCATCTAAAAATCTAAATATTCACGCATAAATAAACAGGTAGTGTTCAATATCGTTCATTAAAATCGTCTTCGTCCCGCGCGAAGAGCAACGTCGTCGAATAAAGAATGAAGGTAAGGTGCCCATTCATGCTGTACACAGCCTTCAAGGTCGTCCGCACTTCTTAAAACACACGCGATGCCGTGGAACAGTTGGTTAGGGTTAAAAAGTACAGGATCTCTATCAATTAATTTAGTATTTTCCATAGCGGCCAGTGTGAACACTTGTACTTTCCTTTTCAAAGTCACGTCAGCAAATCTTTTTCCCACGATTCCTTTGGCAGCATTTTCGCCTAGCTCCTCTGCTGAGTCACAATTAACTCTATCATCGGCAACAATTCCTGAAAATAGGGAAATGAGCTCTTCGGATTGGTTGAAGGGCGAATGCTGTTTCAGTCAAATTAAATATTTCTTCAAATCACTCATATCTCGAGTCTGCCACGATTTCGATAAAGAAGTGTATTGGTCGGAAGATTCATCCGTCACTTCAGCGAAAGCCTCCACTGCTCCGTCACCTGAAGACTTCCCGGCATGGTGCAAATCCAACCCGCTACGACGCCATAAGACATATTTCGGCCTTGGGTCAAGCCACCGCTAACTTTCATAGATCGCATTTGACCTGCTCTATAGTTATGTCCGTCCAAACGCCGCACCAAAACTTATCAGATCGCCGAACTGTAAAATAAACCTCACTCACGAAACGTTCAAACTCTTGATCCGACAAACTAGTCTTAAGATTACACGTATTCTGGAGGTACAGGTGAGCTGATTTAGCGTAATGAATATTCCCAGCTGCATGGAGATGAACTAACATGCGTTAGACGGAGTAGAGATGAAGATTTCAGTCACCTGTTCTTTCCGCTCTCACGAAATAATGCATCACAGAAACTTCCTTGAAATACTGCAAATATAATTTAGCTTTACGGCTTCTTTCTTCTAATGTCTTCACCGCGCTGGATACAGCACTCAGTAAAGGTTTGTCTTTTGATAGAAAAGTTTTTGGAGGAAGACAAGCTTATCAACTCATTGTGAATTTCTCTGGGAGTTTCGACGTCAGGACCGCTTAAAAATCCTTTTTGCTCGCAATACTCCACAATCAAAAGACCGATTGCTGCCTGAGAAAGCGAATGCTTTTGCTTTGCTTCAATAGGCTGGTGTAGAGAGGAGATCCTTTTCTTTGCAGGTCATGGCCTATTCGCAGAATATCTATATAGATTCCCTCTGGCACCTTCTCTATACTGCAGTTGCGGGGAAATGGACTCAACAATTCATTATGCTACAAGGTGTATTCTAACATCATCCTGGCACACGGTTTCTCCGTCCAGTGAAAATGAAAAAGGGTGATTCAGAAGTGTAGCAAGTAATCAAGGCGCAAGGAAAAAGTTAAGACTTTTGATTAAACATATTCATCGTTACCAATTTTTGTTTAAACCTTATCCTTAATAATAAGTGTGAAATTTAATCATGTGATAAATTATGTTACATATTTTTAATTAATAATTTTGTGAATAGTACCCTTCTTTATGTTTTCAGAAATCTTGTTTATAGTTGACTGGTACAGTAGTTTTAACAGATGATTGCTTTAATACTTTTGTTTTTGTAAGAAAAAAATATCGCCAAATTAACAGTATTGTTTATAGAATGTTAGCACTATTACCTTGGACAGCTCATCAGTATTGTCAGCCTGAGATACGATATCCATAGCTTTAATGAAAGGCGGCTGAACAAATGTCATAATACACCTTTGTTGCCCCTTTCTGCATTCTTCATCAACGAAGCAACGACAGGTATTAACTGATGTGGGGTTAGAAGGTTGAAGATTGACGAAGGGCAAGGGTACAGCTGACTTTTCGTATCATCTTTTTCCTGAGACATTCTTCATGAAACCACTCCATCCCACATGAGGTTCTTCAGCTGACTTGGTACCCGCCGTCCAAATCCAGTGGTATATGTTTCCGATTTTGGCATCCATCGGTCGAAATTTCAGGGAGAGGACGCCTTCCATTGCAAGGCGATTCAATCCATGGTTCTTGCGCCAGTCGTAAGTAACGATTGGGATGAATCCAAACTTTCTAACAATATTTGTCGTTAGTACAATCTTTTGTCGTGGAATCAGGGGTGGCGCCAGAGTGGGGAACGGGGGCCAGGACCCCACGTCGGGGAACATTTTTGTACGAGGTATTCAACTGTAGTTGATAAATAATAATCTAGCGATAATTTGAGACCAATTTCTTTACACTCGTCTCCCCGTACAGCAGGTCGTGCCCCTGTCGGGCAGACCTTGCCCCCTTGTCGGACAAATCGCCCCCCCTCCTTCGGGCAAAGTCTAGCGCCAATCCACGGTGGGATACAAGAACATGTCTGAACAGCTGAGACAGGAGTAACACACTGCACTCCTCCCATCACATGAAAAGTTCCATGTCCATCCACAGTTCGAGTGTTGTGATCTGCATTGTCGAAAACAAACTGAACAAATCCATTGTCCTGAACTTCACTTAAAGTGTTCATCGTCATGGAAGCTTCATACTTACAGATCTCGCTGTAGGAACTAGAGGATGCTAATGGCTGCATCTATAATTTTTTTTTTCATCAACGGCGTCTTTTTTTCGGTCGGCGTACCAATTGTCCGTTAAAATCTTCTAGGCAACGGGCCTTAAAGAAACAACAGTCCAGAAACATTTCGTGCTGGCTGAAATAAGAACGGCATTGCCGTAACGCCCTGATAGAAGCTCACGCAGACGCTTTTCACTATACAACTTGTCACTCCCAGCACTGAAATGTAAAAGTATCTCCTTAAGGTTCGACAGCAGGTACTGGCAGCGAATGTGCAGAAGAGTCCTGCTTCAATCGGAGTATTCCGGAATCCGAGGATGAACGCGATACCGAGGAGCATGTCCAAGTCAAACGTACCAGCTCTTCAACCGGAGAGGATTATTCAAATTGAAGACGATTTTAATGAACGATATTGAACACTACTTGTTTTCTTATGCGTGGATATTTTGATTTTAAAATTATTTTCAACAAGTTTTATTTTTTCAAACAAATTAATTTTTGTGAAAAAATGCTGTTTTTGTATGTTTTTAAACATTTTTATGTTAATAAAATTCTATAAACGCTCTATTTCAGACTTTTTATTGCAGTAATGAGTTCTACTTGTAAAACAGAAACGTTTGATACCAACAGCACCTCTCTATGATTGTCCATTGCTGAGTTATGGCGTTTTGGGGGAAATCCAAGATGGCGGAAGTTTACTCAAAATTTAGGGGTGTTGCCCAAGGATGATTTCTTGGGATTTTTCTGGGGAAGTACAGGGGACGTAAGGAACCTATTTCAGAAAGAATTAGCTTTATAATAATCATTTCCGTCTCGAGTCAAATTTAGGTCTAATTTGCCTATACTATATAACGATCTCGCGTCATTGTGTGATAAGAAAAGACAAATAGGCGATTTTAACATCTTTTTTCCGACCGATTGAAACGAAAACTGGGCACGGATCAAAAATTAATGTTAGCAGGCCTCATACCAATTTGTATTTATCAAAGCCGTAGGGTTTACGAGTTATAATGTTTAGAAGTATGCAATTATATAGACCGACAGACAGTCAACCCTCTGAAGGATTTGGCCCAAACTTGGATACGGACCTACATTTATGATGATAAAACTGTGTACCAAATTTCATCCATCTAGCTATTCAAGTTTTTGAGTTATAGTGTTCACATGAACGCTGACTGACGCACAGATAGGCTTCCCTTTGGCGGATTTTGTCCAAAATTTGATAGAAACCTACAAATTATGTTTCAAGACCACATATCAAATTTTATCTCCGTAGCTCTAATAATTTTCAAGTTATCGTGTTCACAGACAGACATACATAATTCCAAAATTGTGTTTTCCAGGGAGGTCTAAAACGTGGAGATTCGTCAAAATCTCGAGTTGGAATTTTTTGACGATTACAGTAATATCTCTTTGTATACTTCGTATACGAGAAAGTAAAAAGTGACATAAAGGCATTCACGTTTTGTCACCATGGCCAGTGGGGTAGTGAGAGAAAGTGGAGTCCGGAAAATAATGATTTTTCTTTATATCCCAGTCCTCATCAGTGGCTTAACAAGCGTAAATGGCGCCAGAAGTATGGTGTTATTTTTATGCTTCCTCGGCATATTTTGCATTAAAAGTGGCATACAAGCAGTAGGTTTTGACTCCACGGCACTCCTTAACATCTTCTTGGTCGGATTTTTTTTTTTTTTTCGAATTTTCCTACCCCAAAAAAGAAAAAAAAAATATTGCTGAAAATTAATATACAGGGTGTCCACTGGCCGTTTTACCTCACATTAACTTGAGAACGGCGACAACTATTGCCACAACCTTGGTGTCTAGGTATAGTAATGTGGCCATGCGCTACACGGTGAGATCGGTTACAGCGACACCTGGCGGCAGCGTTTCTATCTCGAAAACGGTACAAGATACGAGGGAAAAGTCAGTTACAAAATTGTAGAGCGTCTTCCATTTAGTTCGAAAACACACCTTGTGTACATTAATACGGAGAGTAGAACGCTTAAAATGCACATCTGTTTTTTCGCATTTGTCGAAATTGTGATGTCACAAGACATGGCCAAAAGGAGGATAGTTTATTTTTCGGGCAAAAAATGACACCATTATACTTTTTTCTGTGGGAATAACTCAAACAGCAGGTGTATGGACGTTCCCACCAGCATTGCAGGGCTTTCAATGACGTATTACAGTAGTTGTGCTAGCTGACCAACTGCGCAAAGCGATAGTGAAATTCAAATAAGAATCCAAATCTTTGTAGTAGATGCCGGAGAGCATTCTGAACACAAAAAATAAAGGTATCTTTTGATAAGTAGTTGCTTTTTCTCTTTTTAACCAATTTTGAGATGTCACAGTTTCGGAAATTGAGGACAAACAAATGTGAAATATTATAAGTGTTTTATTCTTCGTATTAATGTGCACAGTGTGTCTTTTCGTACTAAATCGAAGGAGCTCTACAATTTTGTAATTGACTCTTTTCCCGTATCTTATACCGTTTCCGAGATAGCGACACTAACTCAGTTGCTTGCCGCCAGGAGGCGCTGTAGCCGATTTCAACGTGTAGCGCATGATCAGTTTACTATATCTAGACACCAAGTTTGTGGCAATAGTTGTCGCCGTTCTCAAGTTAATGTGGGGTAGGAGGATTTTGGTGGACACCCTGTATGTTCTATCCTGAATTCGAAAATGTAAAATGTTTTTGTTAGTAAATAGTTTTTGCTTGACCAACTCGTGGTCGTACATGTGATATCCCGTTCACTGATTTCCAGTTTTCCCTGCAATGCACCCAAGTTTTAAATTAAAACAAAATACTCTCTGATAATATATTTTTCAAATCTATTGCTTTGAGGTATCTAAGATAAATATCTTCACGAAAAGAGCTATTAATGATATGTAAAAATATTTTTTTAAAATGGTTTCACAACCTTACTATGAAAACGGCTTTACTATCTTTCTTGGCCATCAGAGCGTAAAACCCACATTGGAATCATTTATTGTCGATTATTTTATTGCTTACATTGTCAAAACCGCGGAATATAAAGAGACGCGTAAGTAGCGACGAATTTACTTTCAACAATGCAGTTTTTCTCTTTGTCGCGTGACATGCGACGCCGACCGCACGAGCTCAACCCAGCGGGAGTGTTCTCCCCTAGACATTCTCGTATACTTCCCCAAAAAAGTACCGTTTCCCCTTCCCCCGAGTGGCTAAAAGAATTCGAACCTACTGTTACCCAGAATCCAATGACTATCAGAAGGTTTTTCAATATAATGATTGAAACATATCGAGGTAAAGAATCAAATTCAAAGAGATGCGTACCGATTAAAACGCATCTATCGCACACTGCTAGGTTTCACTCTTGCCGCCTCAAGGACAAACTGACGTAATTCGCTCCTTTCGCTTGTACAGAAGATTGCTTCCAGTACGCATGCGCGTGGATATAACGGATTCTCTTCAAAAGTAAATTATACAGACCGACAGACAGTCAACCCTTTGACAGACTTGGCCCAAAATTTTATACGGACCTACATTTATGATGATAAAACTGTGTACAAAATTTTATCCATCTAGCTATTCAAGTTTTTGAGTTATAGTTTTCACATGACTTCGGACATACAGACTTCCCGTGGATGGATTTTGTCCAAAATTTGATAGAAACCTACAAACTATGTTTAAAGACCGTAGCTTTAATAGTTTTCGAGTAATCGTGTTCACAAACAGATAAATTCTAAAATTGTGTTTTTCGGACTCAGGGAGGTCTAAAACGTGGAGATCCGTCAAAATCTCGCGTTCGAATTTTTCGACCATTATAATACTTTCTCTTTGTATACTTCGTATACGAGAAAGTAAAAAGCCGAACGTATGACGTGCGAAACCGACCAAAAAGATGTTAAAACTGGTGCCGGAGGCGTTTATCTCCTCTTGTTCTCCAGTCTCTACGCCACTGCAACCGAAAGCGTTTCAGTCGGCAAATTGAAATTTGCGAAACGATAAGTGCATTATCTCCAGTCTGAAAGATCCCAGAAGAAAGATCCACCTTTCGCTTTTCTGACGTAGACTTACGTCTATCCATGGTGGTCTAATGGTGTGTCGGGAAATGAAAAAATATGACGCTTTTCGCGCTAAAGTTAAACGCTTATAGCTCCGCAACCAAATAACATAGAGAGATGATTTTAGTTTCATTTAACAGAGAAAGGTGGACACTGAAGATTGCAGAAATAATTTTAGAATTTGGAATTACGGTTGAGTCACAGTCGAGCTGCAAAGTTGGTGAAAATCCCGGAAAAAGTTTGATGTCGTCACAGCGACCGATGCGCGCGCACGCAGACTAAGGCAATTCATTTATCGATCGCGCTAAATATTTCTCAAGAATTGCTGAATTACGTCGAATTTCGTGCTAAAGTTAAACGTTTATATCTCCGTAACCAAATAACATAGAGAGTTGGTTTTAGTTTCATTTAACAGAGAAAGGTAGACATTGAAAATTACAAAAATAATTTTAGAATTTAGAATTACGGTTTAGTTACAGTCGAGTTGCCAAGTTGGTGAAAATCACGAAGAATTTTGCATAGATAGAGTCACATAATCACACTAGACTAATAGTCACTATGGACTATTGAGTTAATAGTCACATAGAGCTACTTTAGTCACAGAAAGTCACAGTTGAGTAAGGAAAGTAAGTCTACGCCCCTCAATCCCAGCGGCCGTTTCGCAGAGACAGCCTCCCGTCGATTATTTTTATCCTTCCTCTGTATTTGCTTTTGCTTCTTACTCTGAAAAAGAAGTCTGAAAGTGAAGTATAATTCTCTTACAGCACTTATGAAATGAAAAAGAAATCTAACTATGAGAGAAGTCATTAGACATAATGAAAATTTGTTAAAAGCACGCTCTTATTAAAAAAATAGAAACTTTTTAACGAAAATAAGGAGGTCAAAACAAAAAAGCATAAAGCGACGATAGAAATACTCTAAGAAAACTGGAATCATAATCGCATTCATAATATATTTTCATTTTTAACAAATATTTAATGATCATTCTCAGATACGGAAACCGTTTGAGCATGCGCCAGGCGGAGTTGATTCCACCAAAATAGGGGTGAAGTGAAAAATGGAAGGGTAGGTGTTTACATTTTACTTAGCAGTATATAGAGACATTTTATCTTTATTAATTGATTTCCTGTAAAGACTAACTAAACAGAGATAAGCTTAATCGGACGAAGGTCATGACCTACCAAAGAACTCCGGAAAAGCACTCATCCTAATCATTGCTTGTACCCATTTTCGTAGCAAAATCGTCCAAAAGGGAAATGAACAGTAGAAATTTTCCTTTATGGTATTCACCTGTGTCTTACTATCCGCATAGTGTTCAACGCCTCTCAATTTTAAGTTCTTATTTTCGTCCTTCCCTCCCAGATTTTAGTTTACCAGTACAAAATTATATGACTTTTTTTAATCCTTTATGTTTTGTGCCTTCCGCCATTATCAACATTGCTTTCGTATACCCCTAACTGGAACACCGCGCACTCTAAGGGAGAGGGCTTTCGTGTACCCCTAACTGGAACATAGCGTACTCTCCCAGATAGCACGTAAGTTTGCAGCAAGTTTGATTTTGACTTGTCATGGCAAAATTTGACGCGTCAAACTTGAATCGAACTTGTAGCAAGTTCGATGTGACAAATAGCGCCACCTCCTTTGCAAATCAAACTTGCTGCAATTTTGCAAAACAAGCTTCCTGCAAAGATAGCACAATAAAGAGATAATTCTTTGTCTCTGTTTTAAAAAACATCCGATTTTTAATAGCATCTCCTAGACCGTAATTCTTTTTTATTAATTCAATAAATCAATGATAATTTGTGAAAAAAATAACTTTTTTATAAAAAAAAATTTTGAAACATTTTCCATCTTTTTACTAAATATATCACTCGCACTTTAAAGAAAACTATATCGCCTTTTTCTTAATGTTGAAATTTTAACGTTTATAAACAAAATTAAATCTAAAAAACAGTCAGTGTTTGTTGAACAATAATAACTAGACATTTTGTCCCATTTTAAAGTAATTACTTTTGAACTCTAATTTCATAATTTATTCTACTAGCAAAACGTAGTTATTAGCGAAAATCGCTCTCTCTTTGACTTCAAGTCATATATTCTCAACTCAAAAAATTAATGAAATCCAGAAAATAGTTAAAAATAAATCGTATACGAATCGAATCGAACGATGTATTAGCAAAATCTATCTTCTTCTCTCAGAGTTCAACTGGCTCAATGGTTAGCGGCTCCGCTTCGGAACCGGGAGGTCGCGAGTTCTATACCGGGTTGTGTTTCGTACTCTGTTTTTGCTATAATTTGCAATAAGTTTGCACGGCAAGCTTGTGGCCAGCTTGCTGAAAGTTCGTTTCATGGTGACTTCGGAGCTTTCGTTAACTTGCTGCAAGTTTACTGCAAGCTTGCACTCTTGTCATGACAAATTTATGGCAAACTTGCACTCTTGTCATGACAAATTTGTGGCAAGCTTGCTGCAAACTAAAATTGCTATCTGGGCTAAGGGAGAGGGGAACCCGGGCAAAACGGAATACTTAAGGTTTGGAGGGCTGTAAAATGGTAAATAATAATCAGAGAAGTTTAAAAATGCATCATTATAAAATTTATTTATTTGGCACACATAATGAATTTAAAAACTAATCTATGATGAGTACATAAATTGTTATTAACTATTTCGTAAACTTTGTCAAATGGCCCGTTTCGTCCCGGAGCCGTGGCAAAACGAAACTCAGGTTTTATGTACTCCTTGAAATTTCTTAAATATAAAAAAAAGATTGGTTTCTTATGACTAGTCAACTTAATATAAGTTATATTAAGTATAAGAAATTTCAATAAAATTACCTCAGACATCATATCGGCAATTAACTCTCTGAGTGTTTCACACGTATTTCTACGTTGACCTTGGACAACCCCAAAATCGTTAAACACGCATTTCAACGTGTGGTCGAAAACACCCCGAAATCGGTTTGCACTGAATTTTACGTTCATTGTGAACTGTCTCTAAAGTGTAACACACGTACTTTTCCTAATTTCTTACCCCCCTTTCATGGTTTGACATCTTGATTGATTATCCGGGGAGAGCACAGGTCAACACAATGAAGACTGATAAGGATGTACTTACTGCAAATTGGAGATGGCACAGGATCCGAAACCCCACTCTCCCCTGTGGTGTGGGGAATTTTAATGCTATTTGCATTGAGGTTATATTTCCGGAAGAATTGCAGTGTCGGATTTTTTTTTTGTTTAATGTCAGCCTGGTTTGATGCTATATTATGTTTCAAGTACTATTCTTTTAATACAATTTATGTGATATAAGATTTTTTTTCAATGCCTCAATGCTTTAAAGATCCATATCGAATGGTTACGTAAAATAGATATTGTGGTTTAAGTAAAATAGATTTTGTTCCAATACCGCATTCAAGCATAAAAAAATTGAAAGCCTAGGGGAAGCTAAGAAAATCTGCTATTTATATATAGTTGAACAGTGTTCTTGAATCAACACATTTCACCCACGTTCAACTAGTTTTATGATATTAATGTAAACTTCTTTCATATTAATAATCTCCATCTACTCATTTTTCATTTATAAAAATAGAGTAAAATTAAATTTTTGTCAAAAAATAGAGCAAGTTTTAAGGTATATGAAAATGATGCATTATATTTATTGTTTTATCTTTCAGATCAAATCGAAAATTTCAGTTTTACAATTATTTCATTATATATGTATTTGATTTTTATTAAAAAAATTAATTTTCAGGTTTAAGTGTAACTTTTTTAGACTAGAACAGATTTTAACTTCATTATTACAACATTTAGAAAAATATGTTTTAAATTCATAAAAATTACAATGAAAAAATTCATTCCGAAAGATAATTATCATTTTATTAAATAATTATTAGCCGGAAATTTATTTTTAGGTCACTCTGAACTGAAAAATAACGTACATGGAAATAAAAATTAAAGAAAGTGGAAAAAAATTTTATTTTTTACATTGTAAAATATTTTCTTTTTGTTAAAGGCAGGGGAAAATATAGTTTAGATGAAAACATTATCGACTAAATTTAATGTTTGGGTGTGTGATCTTATCAGACTTTTAATAATCTTATTATGAGACTGATAATATCTGCAGCTTAACTCTCTTACGTTTATTTGAATAATCAATGAAGATGTTTATTTCTTGCTTAAAATAAAAGAAGACAAAAATATTTCTCAGAAAATATTATACGAATACTGTATTTGCGCATTAGTACATTGAAGCACAATTTTTTTCCTGATGTGTTATTAAGCATTCTTCTATAAATGATTAAAACTATATAGCTAAATTGAATTGCTTTCGGTAAATGCATGCCAACTGCAAGTTAAATTTTCATTCATGCTCTGAGAAAAGAAATCCACTAATATATGTTAGAAACCATTGATACATCCAGATCCACTAATAACAACTTTGAAGACTGATCTTTCAGTAATAATAGCAGTCTCTGGCTTTGGATTATTTCAAAATATTACCGTCACCTGCCAGATCATGTGTTTTTATTACATTATCTTATGCGTGCATGCTGTAATTTGTAAGGTGTAATTTTTTTTATAAAATTATGATTTATCTGCTCCATTTTCTTCATTCTGAACTTTAATAAATAATATTTCAACTGTAAATAAAATATTTATTTTCTATATGTTTTGACATTTTTTATTTTATTTAACTTATTTGAAGAGTAAAGGGTCAGTTTTAAGCTTGTTAAATTTGCTTTATATTTTCGAAAAGAACGGTACGATACGAAACGGCCCCCAAACTTTTTTGTATTCCTCACCGAGAACGGCCAAAACATCTATGAAGTGTCACTATTTTGTCGTCAATTAACAATTTTTACCAATGATACCATTTTAATAACTTTTACTGATCTTAAAGAGCACGGGAATTTTGTCAGAAGTATTTCTTCAGTGAATCAATCATGCTATACCCACTGGCGGATTTTGTCAGTATGGGGACACAGGCGCAAAATTGCTGTGAGGCCCCTCCCCCTACCCAATGTCGAAAATTCATCTTCGGCTTAGTATTACGATATAGATCGAATAGGTTTTGAGGCCCCCTAGATGCAGGAGGCGATCGCCTCTAACACCTGTGCGAAAAATCGCCATATACCAGTCCTCTGCTACGACCTTTCTCAAACTGATTCTCTATCTGTTTATGTCACATGTTTTTTCACGTACAGATAGACATAACCATCTGTTAAAAGCACTGTATCGGGGAACATCGTTGTATACTGCTGATACTAATCCTATTGAGAGTCTGATATTATCTGCAGCTCAACTGTGTAGAGATTATTTCAATTATCATTGAAAATTTGTATTTCTTCCTAGAACCCAAAACTATTTCTAAGAAAATATTATTTCTTACTTCAGAGACTGCATTTATGCATTGGTTCCTTAAACCATTACAATTTTGCTGATTTGCTATTAAGCATTATTCAATGTGTGATCAAATCTAAATGCTTAAATTCCAGTGCTTTTGGTAAATCTTATACCAATTCTAAGGTGAATTTTAATAAATGCTACGAGACAAGAATCCACTATTATGTGTTACAAACCTTTGATATATCCGATATTAACAAGCTTAAGGACAGTTCTTCCAAAAATAATAGCAGTCTCAGGCATTGAATTATTTCCAAATTCCACCATCACATACTATATAATGTGTTTTATAGCAATATCTTGGATGTGTGTGCGTGTGCTGTAATTTGTAAAGTATAATTTTTTTATATAATTCAGATTTATCTACACGTTTTTATTTTCATTCTGAACTTGAATGGATAATTATAAAACTGCAAACAAGATATTTATTTTCCAAGTAGTATGGTATACATGAATGAGATATATAATTTAATTTTTAAAATTTTGTATAAAGAATAAAGTGTCATTTTTATGCTTATAAAATTCCCTTTATATTTAGTACGAAAAGACCCAAAACTGTTTTTGAATAGCACAAAAGGGAACCTGACTAATTTCGAATATGTGGTAGATTTTCCTCCCTATTCTTTCGATTTTACCAAGTTTGTAAAAAACTATCTGTAGAAAATAATTCAACAATTTTGTACTTCGTACCAAGGCTCATTTTCGTAAAATTGATTGAAAAAATGTTGATTGCTTTTACCTTCTCGTATACGTAGTATACAAAGAGAAAGTACTGTAATCATTGATTGTAAATTCGAATTTTGATATATCTCCTCGTTTTACACTTCGTGTTTCTGAATACGGTAACTCCTAAACGCAACCCTAATTGTAGATAAGGGTCCAATTTTCGTTTAAATAGGCTCAAAAAACTCTAATGCCCTGTCTAAACTCTAATATACCTTTCTTTTCGATAAAAAAGTTATAAATAAAGAATTAAATTTAATTTTGAAAATTTGGCCACGGGATGCTCTATGACCGGTACTATAGTATAAAAGTTTCAAATTTTGTTAATCTAGGTGAATTAATTTTCTGTTTATTATAATAAAAGATAATATCTTGCGTGCTAAATAACGGTATATGTATACGTTATTTCTTCTAACATTTAGTCTAAACGTAAACTTTATTTTGAGAATTATTAACTCGTGCTCTTAACAAGCATATAGTACAAGTTTCAGTAAAAAAGGTTTGTAGTATTAGTTAATTTAAAACATTATTCAGGGGATAAGAAGGTTATTTCTAATCCTTCATATGTATTAATTATTACAGGCGGTTTTATAGAATACAGATTATTATGCGACTATCCATATAATAAGTACTTATGTGCATACAAAACGGATTAATCCAGTTAAACACTGTTTATATTTGTGATCGTTTCTCAATTTTCTACCTTTTACGGAGTACTAAATCAAGAAGCAATATGAAAACTTTTATTGCGTCATACTATGAACTTGATGACATTTGAAATTAGTAAATAATGATATATATATATATATATATATATAATTATTTTTTACTAATTTTTGATGTCTTTTTTAATTATTTAATTAATTTTAATATATGTTATTACAAAATTTGAATATATGAATATTTGTTTGAATATATGTATATATATATATATATATATATATATATATATACAATGGCATTTGTTTTAACCCTTAAAATTTAGTAAATTAATTTTAAATTCATAGAATAATATGCTGATGAGTAAATAAAGTAAGTCAACAATATAAAAAATTAATATAAAATACAAGGTATGTTTTCAAAATACAAATATTAATAAACGGCAAAAAATTTAAATCACAAAGATCTTAAAAATCATCAACTTTTATGCAGCTTCAATAATGTTCACTTTATTAGATATTCAAAACATGAAAAATAGGTATACGCGCCTAACCGGTGTGTATTTTTGTCATTTGGTGTTGTTGACACGAGCAATGTGCAGAAAATAGATCCCAACTGCCCATCTTGAAGACCTGAAGTGTTAATTTATCACACAACAGGTGGGCTCTCCGAAGGCAGTAAGGGCTAGTTTGAATAGGATCCTAGCTGAATAGAACAGATTCTTGTGGTTAGTCCCTTCGAGGGGTTGCTGATTACCCATGGATCAGAGGGGGGAAGAGACTGAATCCGCTGCGCTTTTGGAACATGTTCTGTTCGGAGGAGGGCGCACTTTTAAAACAGATAAGGGGTCTTCGAACAATCGCTTTTCGAATCGCTTTACAAGGGAGACCGAACCACTCAGAGGGTTAAAAATTAAACAAAAGAAAAGTAAAGTCGACGACAAAACTCACAACGCATCTTCGTCGGCACTTTCTGCTCCTGCAATAGGCAAATTACACTGGACAAACCGGAACCGGGTACCGTTTAGCCCCGATCCGTAATGCCCCAAGTGCAGAGGTTAACAAAGAACTTCTGTGAAGCTAGGCTAGAAATTAAGGTACTACAATACAAGTACATGAATGAACAGTCCAAAGAGTAATACTAACGAAAAAGTATTGCTTATCCAAACATAATATTAACTTATTTAAATTAACTTAGGAAGAAACTCGGTGAAACTACAGTGTTATGCTCAAAAACGAAGAAATCTTCTAAACTATGCATAGTAGCCAATTCTCATGGACTTTGACAGATCAATGCAGATGTGCTATGAAATTCAAGGAGTTTCCACTAATTTGCGCAACAAACTGGACGAAAAACTGAGGGGGTCTGTTTACCCCGTAGTTCCTTTTTGCCCGGGTTCCCCTACGCGTAACACAGGTTGT
>BGPR01036693.1:0-15438 GCA_013235015.1 Araneus ventricosus
CCCGGACTGCACTCGCTACAGTCTTTCGGCCAACAATCAACTGTGTGATATTCCTTTTTTTCCTCCCTCCCAACCAAGGGTGAAAAACGCTCTAATTTGTTTTTCTTCACTAGTTCTCATTTGCTATTATTTCGTTACTAGAAATACCCACACGGCATTGCCCATGGTGTCATGACTTCAACAAAATGAAAAATAAAGCCCACATACAATTACATAAATGAAAGTTATGAAAACGAAATCAAAACAGAAAAATATACTGATTTTGCCCGCTTCTTTTTCCTCTCAACAATGACATTTAAAACTGTAGGAAAACAGTACCGAGTACGTTAATACAAAACAATATTAAAAAATTACAATGTGAAATTCATTACACCACAAACAAAGCAAAGAAATATATTAAGACATGCTTAAAAATAATAATTAGTCACTGAGAAAATAAATCATATCTGCGTAGAACGTGAAAATAATGATATCATCTGCCACAAGGAAGCTTAAGTTGACGTTCGGAGATCGGATCGTAGAAATGCGTGCTGGGAAGTGCAAGTAACCTTGGATCGAAAGCTCCAATTCGGTCTGCGAGATAAAATGTTTCAACTGACCAATAAAAAAAATTCATAGAAAATCAGGAAAAAAAAAGATATTTTGACTGTTCTTGTTTTAAAACAGGGATAAATATTCCAGTTGTTACCTGAAGAAAATTGAAAATGATAGCGTTATTAGAACGTCGGATGCGAGAAAAAAAAAACTGAATATTGTTTAAAAATTTCTCAAAATTCAGTAAATTACATTGGAAATTCAAAACAAATTTCATCAGAATGAAAATCGTTTGCTCTTTCTGATGGTGTATCTATTTTTTCCGTACAATTATCTAAAGCCTAGCAGTACACGCACGACATTGCCCATGGAATAAGGACTTCAACAAAATGAAGGGAAAAAAAAAGAAAAAACACCTACAATGACATGGAAGAAGTTCTGAAAACAAAACATACACATTATTAATTTTCCCACTTATTTTTCTTTGCGATAATGGTATTTCAACTGTAGAAAAGCAATACAGAGTACCTTAATCCGAAACAATATTAAAAAAATTGCAATGTAAAAATGATTAACATACAGCAAGCAAAATATGCAAGACATAAACATGTTAAGACACTACCAAAAATAATAATCGAAGTCATTCAGTTGAAGGTTATGACGTATCCTACGTTCTGCACCGTCAGCCTATGAAATTGCAACAATGCATGTTGGGAAGGCTCCGGAGAAACTTCTGTGGGAGAATGCTTGCTAGAGAAAAATATCTTTCAACTGACCAAGAAAAAACTAATTTAAAAAGAACGGAAAGATATTTTAACTATTAAATCCGACAGAATCTTTCCAGTTATAAACTGAAAATAATAGCGCTATTAAAATCTCGGATGCAGCAAATTAAAAAACAAAAATAAAATTTCAATGGTAAAACTGACTATTTTTTAAAAATTTCTCAAAATTCAATAAATTACGTTGGAAGCTCAAAACAAACTTCATTAGAATGAAAATTGTTTGTTCTATCCGATGGTGCACTGACTGTTTTTATACGATCATTAGAAAAGATACTACAGTTGTAAATGTGCCAAAAATGACCCAAAACATTAAATAAAAAATTTTCTAGATTGAATTTTAAATTTCCGGCCTTGAGGTGCATTGTGTCACCTTTACAACTACCTGTGTGCCAAATTTCATAGCTGTGAGTGCAATAGATTCGTCTGGACATCGCACGCACACAAACATTGCATTTTACTAGTATAGATGGTTTTGCTTTCAATATGCCCCAACAAAACCTCATCTGTTTTAATACATATTCATTTTCTTTCATTAGAATTTACTCAAAGAAAGATATGTCGATTATTTTCTAAGATATAATTCAGATATTTACAACTAAAAAATTGGGGCTATTTAGAAGTAAAACTGGTTTTTTAAAATTCTATTTTAATTGTAATACTTTCAGGTTCTTTTTTTTTTTTTTAGTTTTTTGCAGCCCTGTTTGTTTCTGAGCTGGTGAGCCATCACTGGTTAAAAACTTAAGAGCTTCATAATCTAAAAATTTAAAACTTATCTTTTCAACTGTTTAAAATTTAATACAATACTATATGTTAAAACTTTTAGATTACTTGTAATTATACTTTTAACAAATTTGTCACAAAATATCTGGTCATTGTAATGGCAACAAGATTTGAAATTAATGGATAATGATAAGTGTAGCTATACATTACAATTTATTATCTTTCAACTGATTACTATGCTGAAATACATCTAGACAAATAGTTCAGATAGTTATGGCAAAAGCATGTTATTTTGTTTTTTAGACCTATCAACAGAACTCTTATCCTGAAATTTTTCCCCTTTACAGGCAGTATAGATTATGTATATAAATTTTTCCCTTGGTTTGTAGGCCATTACAATTGTTATACCACTACATAATTAATTAGGTGTTCACTCTTCCCATATAATGAATCATCTCTCCTTTAATCATCCTATATGTGATAAAAAGAGTCACTACTAATGAAGGAAAAGAATAGCAACTCCACAGAACTCCACTTTTCACTGTTGGAAAAGGAAAGCATTTTTCGAATTCTTCAAACTTCTCATAAAGAAGATATTCGAGATGTCATCCAACTCTTTTTTTCTAAATATTCATTACAACTAACAAACAAAAGTTGATAATCTAACTAAGCATTATGTTACCTTACTCAATGGTGGATCTTGACAATATGAGGTCACAGCCACAAAATTGTTGTGATGCCTCAATGTTGTAAATTCGCCACTGGCTTAGCACTATCACGCATGACAAAAAGATTTTGAGGCCCCTCCCTCAAGATCTTGAGGCAAGTGTCTTAGTGCCTGTGCGAAAAAAATGCTGCTGGCCTTCCAATCAACGATTTTTATGTTCATTTAAAAACTTGTAAGATTTTTCCTATTTATGTGAAAGGTTATTAAATTTTTGACTAGTGAGTAACATTTTTTTACTACAAAAGGTGACATTTATATTAAAGGATTAAACATAAACTATGCAAAAAAAAAAACCATAATACCTGAAAAATTAAACTCCTTCAACTTTGACTAACTTTTGAGTCATTTCAGAAATTAGACTATAGATATATAAAAAAAGAACTATTCCAAAATTTGCATTTGCTAATTTTATGAAATTCTTGAATTTGATTTTTCATATTCTACATGAAACACTTTGGAAAAATAGCTTGGATGACTTTTAAAGACATTAAAAGTTATCTTTAAAAAACAATTCAAAAGATATCAGAACTAAGAAATACTGGCAAAGTCTAAATAGTTTAGATTTTTTACAACATTAACTTATTTTGCAATAATACAAACCAGTAAGATATATTACTGGCATGTAAGCATATTATAAATAAGAAATGCAAATTTCTTGGCATTTAAAGATGTTGCATACAAATATATAACAATTCCTTAGAATTTTTGAATAATGAACTGCAGAAAATCAACATGTAGAAATCTTACTGATAGAAAAGTGAACAAACTGAAATATAAATTTAAGTTAAAACCATATCGGTAGTATTATACTACTAGTAGTAGTAGTATTTAATCTGTAAACATTTCAGCATTTTGGTATTCTTTTAACTGATTGATAAATTCTAACTCCAAAGCCTCTACCAGATGCATTTATGGTTTAAAAATTAGAAAAAGACGCATAGCATAAGGACACATAACACCCATACAGAGATGGAGAAATTCTTACATATGCTAAATTATGTATGAATCACCACCTTTAAAATTTATTCAAGTTTTGGATAATAAATATGATGACCTGAATTCATAACGGAACATTTTTAATGGAATGCAGCAAGAATAGAGTTAGATAAAGTATGAAATCTACTTAACAATTACCTTTCTCAGAATGTATAAATTAAGGTAATCTAAAAAAATTGTGATGCTTTCACCTGCTATTAAATCTAATACTGACAGATCATGCTCATTCCTGATAATAGAACATACCTCTAACAGGTTAAACTAAAATGATCAAGTTTATTTCTACCTATAATAAGCAATATGATGTGGTATGCCACGAAATTATTTGTTGTTTCAGCTGTTATAACAAAATGCCATAAGGTTAGTCATTTCTTAAAAATACATTTATATCTCCCTTTTCTATTTTGAAAGTCTAAATGCTTGCAATTATCTAGTAAATGCTCAATAAAATTACAGAAATACTAGCATTTCAAAGAGAAGCTGGACAATACAATGTGCATCATCTATGTTAAACAGTTCTATTTTATGTATGTTATTTTCAAATACATATTTTCGAATACATATGTCTATGATAAAGGGTCTTTAGTCTTTGAAGGGATACTTCTTAAAATTCTTACAAAAAGTTTGTACCTATAGTTGATCAATAGAAACATATTAAATATTAGGTTAATGAAATTTTAAGTATGTTCGCCAATTTCCTCATTTAACAAACAATACATACACCATCTTATAATGCATTTCAAATACAATGCAGAACATATAATGTTAAAAATGTAGGATTTCTCTTAATGCTTATTCCATTTCACTTAAAATAAAAGACTAAAGATTCTTGTATATGATAAAATCTTCTACTAAATACACACAGTTCAGGCTCATGTTCAAGAATATCTTTCCATTTTAGTTTCACTTTTAAAAAATTAGCCAGATGTTAGATACAAACTTTATCGACTAGCTTTTACGACCAGCTCTTGTATGATTAAACATTGTCCAGTTGGGTAACTTTGTAAACTTCTGTGCAAGGGCCTATTATAAGCCTCTTTTTTTAAATATTTTGATTCGACAAATTAAAACACATTCCATGTAGGAATTTCCTTAGGAGTTGCAAGTGGTAGTGCATCTTTTGCAGTGATATCGGTACAACCAAGACTGGCAGTTTTACTCTCTGAAATGGTTATCAATGGACCTCGACAGAATTTTAATGGATATAGTAGAAAAAAATTGTAGATCACCAAGTAAAGATAATACTAATATAGCACTTTCATTAAGCAACATAAATTAACCATCATTCCATTTTAACCAAGAATCTAAAATTATGAATCGAAAAATGTATTCTATAGTTTTCCAGCATCAGTTAAGGGATCGATCATTAAACGGATGCCTTCTTCCCTATTCATAGAATGTCAAAGTCAGACAGAACACCACATCTGGATGATTGCAAAATTAATGTTGCTGGAGACCAGAAACCAGATTAGACCACAGTGCTAACAAATGTTGATGCTAGTCTTTAATTTTTTTAAAATATGTTTTTATGTTTTATTCATTATTATGACTGTTTCATTACTTATTAAAGAAGGATAATTGATGCTCCTATAGACCAACTTGCAGTAATAAATAATAATCAGTGATTAATAATGAGAGGTCAATTAAATTAAAATGATTCAAAGATGGACTAAATACTTTTGAAGCAGGCTTGGAACACATCAAAAAAGCAGAAGAAAGGGAAGTTATGCTTTTCACACAATTGGTGCAATACAGTCGATAGAAAATATTGATTTGCAAGGAAGCAACTTACTGTCACAAATTTCTTTAAAACCAAACCGTTTTATATTTATAGAATAATTTTAATATTTTATTAAGAGAGCCCTAGATTGGGGCTTCTTAAACTAAATAAGAACTCTGAGATGGGGAGAGAGAGATAAAGAACTGCCACGAAAAATTTGGAGATTCATGCAAAATCTGGCAGAGTTGTTTCCAATTCCTTAATATTTCCAAGTAAAAATATTTAAAACTAATATATTTTCTTGAACTATTTTATTAAAACACAAATAGCAACTTTTTAAGTAAATTTTCTTTGTCTTTAATGCTTTTTTTTTTGAAGGGAGAGTTGAGACAATCCTAAAAACTGAGTTGTAAAAATTTTTCATATCCAAGATTACAAGTGGAAAAAGTTTAAGAAGTGCTGCCCTATATAATTAGTCTCTAATAATTCAATTTATTATGTACTAGCTGTTACCCGCGACTTCGTGCACGTAGAATTTGAATTATTCTTTTTTTAATTCACGAATGTAAATGTTTTGTTGCATTTTGAAAGGGGAAAGTAAAAGTTATGATGGTTGATAATACTTAATTGGACAGCTGACAGGAGTGTACTGTACGCTGATATAGGTATGCAAATTGTTTATCCATGCTAATAAACTTTTGTATACCACGTTATTTGCACGGATGTAGAGGTTGTGTGAGCTGTACACACGTGAACAGGCCACATATAGTTGCCCATGTGAAAAAGATGGTTTTTTCAAATGTACGCCTGCCACTTTCAGTGTCTGGCCCCGAGTCTCGCAAATGATATTTTTAAAGGGATTTGTTATCTTTTGAACCGAGATGATAAATCCTTCGGTGTTATCGGAAGGCGTGGAATTAAAACACTCTCTCTTCTCCCTATATCAGTCATAACAGTAGCTTTCACGACGTTTGTACCTAGGTGTGTAATTTGTAAACGTGTGCCATTGCGCAGTCTTGGTATATCGAGGTTACGTATTAATAGTACTGGCACTCCAACTTTCAATCTCGGCTTGTCGGAAGGTGCCCCTGACAATTCTAAGATCTTGAAGAGCTCTACAGAATATGATGTTCCTTGTTAATGCCCATTACCGTATCTACAGAAGGATATTCTGTAATATCTCACTGTGAAAATTAAACAAAACATCGAGAGAATAATTCACTAACGTCATTGGATCACTGTGTAACCGTATTAAAAGCAGTAAATGCTACCACAACAGGAAACTGGAAGTGTAAAGTCTTCTTTGTTGTCTATGGTCAAAGAAAGCAATATTTTCTTATATTAACTTTAACACTGGCAAAAGCCCGCAGGCGAAACAGTAATTTGGCTTGAATTTAATTCTATAAGAATAAAAAGTATTGTTAGAAATTACGTTAAAAAATATTTTTAAACCTTTATAGCAATCAGAGAAAACATTTCATCGCAATGGAATTAATAGCATTAAAAAGATCATTTTCTGGTCTTGAAAATGGCATAAAAATAAATGTTGTCTAATGAATATGTCAGAAGTTATTGGCGAAAAACATCTAAGCATTAGGCTTAAAAGCGGCTAATGCTTGTTATTTAATTAAATATCTTAAGAAACTAATTAACTCTGAAAGTTGAAAATAGCACGTTGGATCTAAAAATATGCTCTAGAATGCTGTGTGTAAATTTCATGTCTCTACCGTTCACCGTTTAGGAGGAGTTCGTGTGATCGACCGACAGACAGATACATGTAATTTCTGCCTTATTTTATAGATATTTATAAACATAAGCAAAATTTTCAGAAATAAAGATAAATTAGTTCAAAGTCTTAACTGTATCCTAGCAGCGGAGTAGGTATAAATTTGCGTTATTTCAAAATCGTCTGCACGTAAAAATTATTAAACTTTAAAAAATGAATAAAAATTGGAGGAAAAATGTCACAGAAATAAAATTAATATCATTGAAAAGGTAAAAGTTTGATCTTTAAGATGGTATAAAAATCATTTTTATCGAACAATTTGTTCCGAAGTTACAGCGGAAAAAAGGATCACATGCTAGTTGATTTTAAATATCACTTATGTTTTCGCATTCCTGAAGGATCACGTGACAGTTGACTGAAAAATAAAATAATCTTCATCGAGAATCGCTGAGTCAATGGGCTTTGTTAATTATTTAATTGTTGTCTGTAGTCAAAAATAATTAATTTAACGTGATTTCACCTAGCCTATGTCCGTTCTTGGGTTTCAAGCTACAACTCTGCCAATTTTCATCCAAATCGGTTTTGTAGTTTGGTTGTGAAAACTTAACAAACAGACAGACACACTTTCGCATTTATTATATTATTAAGGATATTATGCAAGTTTCCTTTTATCTTGAAACACACAAGAGATTAAATTTAAAACATAGCATAGAATATATATCACATAAAAGTTATTCCTCCTTTACTTTCCCAATTATACAGCATTTCCACTTATCCGATATAAGCAATCCCCTATTTCTGTTGCATAGCTGCAAGACTGTACCGAAAACCACTATAATTTAGAATTCTAGATTTTCCTTGCACTTTGAGGCTATTTTCTTGCATGGAAATAGTGACAAGATGTTTTAATCTTTGATAATTTTATTACCTTCCAATTCTTATCTTTACAATTCACAAATTTAAATAAATTTAATATGTTTATAAATGTTTTAAGTCTGCTTTAGATTAATACACAATCCAAAAGAAGCAAGCCTGCACACAATAGTGAGTATTTTTCATCTCCAACTCCTAGAACTACAGGATAAAAACAGAGGCATATTAAGTATTTATTCACTTAAACATGCAACTACCGATTAAGGAAACAAAATCTAAACGAGCATGAAAGCCAAAATTAACAAACAAAAGGATAAATATTTTAAACAAGAATTTGAAATCAAAATAGATTACACAACCTTATACCATAACAGCTTCCATATTCCTTTATTGTTAATTTAATGTGATGAAGAAACAGCAATACAAAACAAAACGAGTGAAATATTCATTTGCAATGCCCTTACCTGTTAGTAGGCTAAGCCCTGATGTTTTGCACCATTTGAATTGCAGCCTGAAACTTAATTCGGAGCTAATTTTTTAGCTATCAAGGTGCAGAAGAATTTGCTTGGTCAAAAGAATTGGCTGCCGATATAAGGGCCTCTTAGTGAGTAGCTTAGCAAATATTTTATGTACTAAAGAAGGAAAAAGAAATTTACAATAGTTAGCACTTTGTAATTCAAAAGATTCGAGATTAATGAATTCCGTTAATAAATTAAAGTTACTAAAATGCGATTTGAGGAAAGGAAGTATTAATCAAGCCAATTAGAAAATGAAAATCAAGCAGTTAGTCAGGAAAGGCGACAAGAAGATTCAGTATAATTTAGTTTCATTCATAAAAGTTTTAGTTTTTAATACTATGTTTTATGCTCCATTAGTAGAAGAATTGCAACAGGAGAAGAGTAATCGATTGTCTGAAAAGAAAGTTCATAAAGACGAGGGTCTAAAACTTCAATAGGCCTTCCTTAGATTCTGCAGTGCTATATACAGAATATCTTCTAAGAAAAAATACATATAAAGGTAAGAAGCAACTTGACAAGAAATACTAACATTAGAAATTCTGTTTTAAGTTGGGTAATAACAAGCAAATAAATTGCAAAAGCTTTTTTTCAAGATTTTACATCGTAGACTTCCAGTACCTTTATACAATGTTCTTCAATAAAAACTCCATTGTACATATTTTCTTTAAACACATGTAAAAAGAGAAAGTAATTTGTGCAATACTTCCCAACAAAACAAGATGGAAAATTTTATGCTCAAATAATTTAGTGAAAACGAAGAATTATACTTCAACACACAATTAAAATTAGCATGCAGTTTCTTTGGAATAACAAGCTCTTCAGTAAGATTGCACTGAAAATGTATGTTATTGAATAAAAACATTAGCTTATTTACGAACTAAAAATCCATTCGATTAAGCATGCAAATAATTAGTATTGCTATAATTAGTAAAGGTTAAATATTTCAAAAATGTGTTAATTACTTCAGTTTGCACTAATACATAAAATAAATGTGATTAAAAACTAATTTTAAATACAGAATAAGGAAACCACGGTATTAAAAATAAGCATTTAAAAATTTTATATTACATGTTTGAATTTTTAATTAAAAAAACAAAGGCTTTAAAACTACTACACAATACATAATTTCACTTGTTAAGTCTTTATTTATAAATGTTTGACTAATACAGTTTTAAAATTTTAAGAGAAAAAAAATTAAGAACCATTTCAGAAAAAAATTATTTTACTGTCTTATTTATCATACAATCAAGAATTTCGGGATGAAAACAAAAGAATTAAATTATATGGAAACATTTTTTTTTTTTTATTGAATATACTTTAAAGAAGTTCAATTTATAATGTAATAAACAAAACCAAGATATTGCACTAGGAACTTTTAAAATCTAACCCATTATATTTACAACATTCTAATCAGACTATACATAAGCTTAAACTTCATTTTAATTATTATTCTAAATGCTTTCTAAATTAATTATATTTTTATAAAATAAGACATTGTCTAACAAGATTCCATAAATGTGCAACAGATTTCATTTTATTATGAATGCACTAGATTGCTTCCTTTTCAAATACACAAGTAAATAAATTTTATTTTGATATATATAGAATGAAAATTCAGATACAAAAAACAATTAAGTAGCATAAATTATATTATTTTGAAGTTAATAGTGATATTTTTATATTTCCCGTTCAGAATTATTTTCTTATAGTGACTCCAGAAATGCAAGTTTTTACATGTACTTGTTCTTAATTCTAAAAGTTTGCATATCAAAAGTAAGTCATTTTTCACAAACTATTTCAGATCATAAGGATAATCAAACTACTACATCAACATTTTTGTTCTAGTCCAGCTTTTAGTTTTGAAGTCTTAAAATTCTATAAATTACTAGCTGTATAGCATTTATCATTTCTCAAAATCATGCAAAAGTTTCTTTTTAGAAAAGTTTAACCACTCTAATCTAGATTAAAAATAAAGCTTTAGAAAACATCACGATAGGACTGTAAAAATAGGGACAGACTTTTGGAAGTGCAAATACTCAAATCCACTAACCTAACAGCCGACTTGGGTACAGAACCATAAATCAGAACGCTTAGTCCACGATACAATCCTTTAACACCATGGCTTTTAACAGTTTGTTTCACGACATCTGCGATTCCCGAATACCGTGGTTTAGCGGAACGCTCATCCAATTGCAGTTGTGTTTTCACATATTCAGTCGGAAATGTGATACAGATTTCTATTCCACCGGTTATACCACCTGTGAAAAATTTATAAAAAAAACCATATAATATTCACATAACACTTCTAAATTAAAATACAGTTACACAACACATACACAATGAATGATGTTAAGTAATAATTGGCGAGATTTCGTAAATTTAACAATAAAATAAATTTAATTTTAGTTACCCGCTAAAATGCCCTTTAACGTTTTCCGAGAAGGAAAAAAACTATCGGCAGTTAAAGCAGCTCCAGATACAAGCATGGAAGGTCGAGAGAAGGGATTGCGAAATTTATCTCGATCCATTTTTCAGGAAATTTGAGTATCACAGACAATTTTGAAAATCAAAACTGCAGATATTGCTCGAATGGCTACAACAGATGGAATAAATTATAGCGTCAGCGACATAAGTGATTACCGAAAGATAATTCAAAAACAGGGAAACAGAATTAATTGGGTCAAACAGCACACGAGGAAGCTCAAATATTAATACAGAACGATAAAAATTCTACACAACCCTCCATCCAGCCAGAAACTAAATCATAATGTTTATGAAAGGTAGCGTTGCCAGAGCAATTATCTCCTTTCCCCTAAAGAGAAATCTCTACAAATGTCACGGAAATTTCCCTGCGCACAAGAGGTTCCTATAAAAACAACCACGAGGTGTTTTATGATTGGTTCAATTTACTCACCTTAGATTACTATTGGCTGAAAATGACACACCTTTTTTGTGATGCAAGACATCTGTAGGGAAAAATCGAAAAATGCCTTTGCTACAGAATGCTTGTCGCACTGGAGTAAAAAAAAAAAACTGGAAACATACAGGAATCCTCACCCCAGAAAACATTCCAAATCGTTACAGTACAAATAAATAGTATTCTAATCAATTTTTCTAAAGCAACAAGGCTCTACTTTTGCAGCTATCAGTATCAAATAAATATCCAGATAGCAACTTTAGTTTGCAGCAAAGTTTCAGCAATCTTGCTCTGGAAATCTGCAAGCTTGCAACAAATTTGACACTGCAAGAGTGCAAGCTTGAAACAAGTTAACGCAAACGAGTTAGTCATCACGCGTCAAACATGTCAGAAGCTTGCCGCGTCAAACTCATTGCAAACTATAGCAAAAACAGAATACGAACACAACCTCGGATTCGAACTCCCGACATCTCTCTTCCCAAACCTGTCGCCCTAACCATTCAGCCAGCTAGACTCTGAGAGTAGAAGATAGATTGCGCTAATACATCGTGCATACGATTTATTTAAAACTGTTTTCTTGATTTCAATAATTTTTAAATTTTTTGTTGAAATAGGATATCGAAATTATTCTTATATTCGAAAGAAAGTTGGGAGACGTCACTTCTTTCCGCACGTTAACAACGGGAAACGTGACGTCTCCCAACCCAACCGGGAGTACCAGAATAGACCCCTTAAAGTCAAAGAGAGAGAGAGAGCGATTTTCGCTAATCCCACGTAGCACAAGATATTGTCTTATATCATAAAATTCGAGAAAGTAATATTGTACAATATTTTTCCCAATATTGAAACAGTGTAAAACGTAAGACTTTTTCAATACTGTACAATGTTTTTTCGTAATATTGGATAATGTCATATAATACTGTATAATATTATACCATATTGAATAATATTGTACTCTACTGAATAATATTATATAATATTGTATAATGTCATATCATACCATATTATATATTTAATATCATAACATATTAAATAATATTGTACTATACCGAATAATATTATATAATATAACATTATAGTGAATATTTTTAAAATGCATTTTAGAAGCATGAAAAAAATGTTAACCACTTAATTTCAATGTGCTGAACTTATGGGTAACACTTGGCGATTTTTTAAACACCTCTACTTATAGCGAGTTTTGAACGCGGGACCTTCTGCATGCGAACCAGGAACCTTACCTTTGAGCCAACCAGACGTACATCAGGGAGCGTAAATGATGATAATAAAACGTAGTTACAAAGTTAGGATCTTTACGAAATTTCATGTTCATTCACAATTAATCTGAATAGTTTTCTTAATTAAATTATCTTTTATCGTTACAATTTCGAGTTCAAAATGAAATTAGAAGTCAAAGAGGAAGCAATTTTAGCTCTTATATCTCAGTTTGCTAATTTAATAAATTAAAAGGCAATAAGGTTTAAAAGTAATTATAATAATATGTTTGAAATGTTTTCAAATAATTTTGAAATTTATTTATTCCTCTTTCAATGTATTACGAGACGCCTTGAACATTTATAATAACAGTACTGATCAGTGGCGGACTGGGTCTGAAAATAGTGGTTGCCAGGAGTCAGTGAGGGCCCACACATATCTACAATCATAACATTAATATATATATACATATGTATATGTAATAATCTCACTTAATTTTACTTTAAATTCTAATATTATATATTTTAAAATCTTAGTACAATATTAATGTATTCTAAAGTCACTTTTCTTATACTCCAGTTTCGTTTTATTTCCCGCGCTAGGGGTATGTTAAATCTCGCGTTTTGGCATATTTATTACTAAAAGAATATTTTAATCGCTTCCACGCGCCAGCTTAAATCGCGAAATCAGCAACTTGTTGGCGCCATACTTTTTCCTAAAACACTTACGTAATTTACTAAAAATAGCTGATATTCCCTTCACTTTGATGAAGTGTCTATATGTTAATCCCTTATCTAAGAGAATGAAGGGATTTCCGTTCTCTTTTGACTTGAATCTATCATACGAGATGTGCGCATATTCCGCCACTCTCCCATAATAAATAAAAACAGTTAATAACTCGGCTTGTTCCTTATTTGACGACTACAACAACGGAATCATTTTATGTATATATTTTATTATACATAAATATAATTTAAAATCAATAATCTATTCCTAATCTAAAGATATTATTAATTAATTTAAGTATTATACATAATCACTGGAAGTAACAAATATAAATTCAAATTTATGATTGAATGTTAAAAAATTCTTGAAATAACTGTATGGTTCCAAAATTACAGCGTGCTACACATCCACAAAATGTTTTTAAGCAAACTTAAAATAAAATGCAAACTCTCTACCAATTTTAATGTTTTTAAAGAACACCTGTTACTGTTAAAGACTGACAACTGAAAAGTACAGAAATCCAATAGATTAAGAGCAAGTCAACAAGCGTTTCAGTTCGCTAGAATAATGGTTTCAGTAGTTAGATTATAAAAAATACAAAATTCTAATTTACAATTGATTTCAGACAAAGCGGTTAATAATTTCAAAACATTTTCTATTAATCAATCTCAATATTCTTTATTTATAGAATGGGACATTTTTTAAATTATAAAACAACAGGATGTAAAACTTCAAATAGGTTATTAGAAAAAATTACGAAGAGGAAAGGTTTCAGAAACTACCTTTCCTTTTTTTACTGCTAATTCCTTCAAAATATCTCTAGCTATATTTATAATTGCCGTATAAGTATAAGTTATAAAGTTTTAATAAACATAATTAAAAACATTATTTATTTAAGTTTAAGGTTAATTTATTCTACTAAAATTAGCTTTTCTTCAGTAAGCAAACTACTCATAATTTCTATATAATACTCATCTTAAAAGACTTAATGGTACAGTAGAAAGAAATATGCAATGGTATCAAATGCATGTTTAATAAAAATAAATAATGATCAGATTTAAATCAACATTTTCATCATTATTTTAATGATTGTGTAGAAAAGAGTTAAATCGTTTTATTTCAGACAATCAAAATTACTATAAGAGACAACAGTCTTCTCGGTGTTTAAAAAAAATGCGTGGAAATTCAACTCACAAACTAGAAGTTTCCATTTTTACTGTCATAAATCTCACAAGCAAGGAACTCGCCTGTAGGGAAAAAGGTTTTCTTACCTAAAATCTAGTGACCAGGGCGGTTGGGAGAAAGATGCCCACCCTAATCACAAGCACCAAATGACATTTATGACTCCGCTTTCCTTATGCCGTTTTGCGTTTAGAAGATCAAAGGGTTACCGTGCATATAACGGATCTGTCTTTCATGGAAAAAATAATTGTAGGGACAGAAATACATTTCTCTGCTTTAGTAGAGATAAGGACATACGTAGATTATGCTGAAAAAGAAAAGAAATTTTTTTGAAGGTCAAAAGTATATCATTTCTTTTTTTTTTACATTCTTTTGCAATATTAAAACAATCGCATTTATTCTGCTGACCACTCGACTCTATCTATTAATTGTATGTAATTTATTATACAACAACTTTTAAAGCACTAATATTTAATTTTTGTTATTGAAAATCAGCGCTAACGCAGATTGGGACCGATTGCTCCAAATAGACCCCGCACCAGCGTGTACAAAGAATACTGTATCGAATTTATTAAAATTAAAAATCATAATTATTGTTTTTTTAACAAAATTAAAACCTATGTTTTTGTATACAGAAACATGATTTGTTTTCATATTTCAAGAAAGTTTTGCAAAATATAAAATTACTAGTGGATCAGGATAAAAAAAATAGATTTTTCAAATGTTCAGATGCGAAATAGAGTATATACTTCCATTGAAGATCAATGAATTACATAATAATAATTAATGGGAATTCAGCTTC
>BGPR01036694.1:0-15437 GCA_013235015.1 Araneus ventricosus
TAAATATTTTTGTCAGCAAAATTCTGTAACATCATTCTGTCAACAATTTTTTTCTTGAAACCATAGACTTTAACTAACTAACGTAAACTGGCAGAAAAAGCATATGTTAGAAAACACAAATAGAAGCATAACCGATTCGAAAACTCAGTGGAATATGCATTGGGAAAAACATAGCATTAAAAATTCAAAATGCCCCGTTGAGCGGCGCTGCCTTCGTATACCACTGTCGGAAGATAAACTTCTTAAGCTTTTTTGTGTCCTTAAAGTATTTAATAACATGCATGCTGTAATTGAAGAGAGAACACACGTAATATATAAAATTTTTGTAATATACTTATTAGTTCATTACTGCATGAAAGTAAAAGTATTTTATATCTTATTTTTGTTAACATTGTTAGTGGTATATCTACAAACTTACAAAGGATGTTGTCTATCTTTGAGTGAACTAGTAATTTTTTGGCGCCAAAACCCTGTAACATTGTTCTGTCTATCAATTTTATCCAAAACCATGGACTATAGCTATCTAACGGAAAGTGGTAAGAAAAGTATATGCTAGAAAGCATAAATGGAAGGATAACCGATTCGAAAATTTAGTGGAATTTGCATTGAAAACTTGAAAACAAAGCATTAAAAATTCTAAAGAATACATTTAGTGTCATTTAGTCCAAAAACTTCATTACAGACTAGCTAAGCACTTGGCATGGTCTTCTTCTTAACAAACCCTTAGGAGAGACAGAAGCTGAGCAATGTTGTATGAAGCAGCATAGTGCTAATTAGTGTTATTTCGCTTATGGAATATTGCTCAAATTATAATAATTTTCTTTCGTTCGATTATATAGTATTCTGCATTTCATATATTTCTTGCATCTTTAGGCCCATTTTGGTCATCTCATTTTTTTAGGAATCTTGGACATAAAAATTTCATTCTAATTGGCTCATTTGACTCTCAGATGCAAAATCTCTCCAAATCGTAAGCGGCACTACAGAGGCAATATTGTATAACAGCGGATTCCGAAACCCTCCGCGCTTTTGCGCATGCGCCGGGCGGAGTTATTCTCATCAAAATAAGGGTAAAGTGAAGAATGGAAGGGCGATGTTTACATTTTACTGAGCGTGATCTAACAAAGAACTCCGGAAATGCGCTCTTATGACTCATTGTCTGACACCCCTTTCCGGTGTAAAATCGTCCAAAAGTGGTAAGTAGGAGGTAATACGCAAGTAGGACGCAGTATAAACAACAGACCTTTGGAGTACTTAAAATATATGTTCATCGGACTTACCTTTTGAAGCCATGCATGTGTCGCATATTGTTATTCATGCAACTGCGTTGTTGCGCTATTGTAAATTTTTAGTCGTATATTTTAGAATCACCCTGTATTAAATGCCAGCTGTAGTATTGGTGAAAGCAAGCTTCCAAAAATCTAAATTAATTACTTAACTTTTCTGGAGTTTCTTCCAAACAATTTATTTTTTAATGTTTGGATACGGATGAAAACGTCAAAATCAACTAGATATAAGACTGTAGAAAGCAGACTATGCAAAAGTAAATACTTGCATCTAATCTTGATACCTGCGAGGAATATTTTTAGACAATGTGTAGTGCTTACGTACACTATCATGTCATTGCGAACACTATGGACATCTTTCTCACAAAATAAACCTCGTTCTCACATGCTAAAAGAAATCCCAGAAATATTATAATCATCAGCATTGAAAATGCATTTTTAAACTGGAACTAATTAAAAATGCCATTCAAAAGAGTAAATTTAATCCAGAATTTGAAATATCCAAAATTATAAGTGTATTCAATTAACGCTCTCCAGATAAGGAATTAATTTCACAAAAATAGGTGTGAAATGAGGGGAAGATGTGTTCATTTTACCTGGCAGTATGTAGAAACATTTTATTTTCATTTATTGAATTGCTGAAAAGACAAACTAAGAAAAAGCTAATCGGATAAAGGTCATGACCTAACCAAGAATTCTAGTATCCTTTTTCTATAGTAAAATCCAAATAATAATAGTCCAAAAGTGTTGTTCTCGGATTTTAGAAACGAACAGTATGCAAAATTTCTAAAAAATAATTCGGGATGTGTCAGATAACGGTATTATTCTTAATGGTAAACATTTTAAAATATCATAGCGACGGCCGGCTTTCCAAACAGGCAAAGTAGGCAACTGCCTAGGGGCTCCGGATCTTTGGGCGGGAGGTGATCCTAGGCCATGACTTTTTTAAAATCATTTTCAGGTTAATTTTCATTTGATTTACAAGACACCTGTACTCGAACCTATTGACATAAAAATCAAACATAGTTTGAATTTCAGACCATTAATCTCAGGATTTTATTCATGTTTCCAAATTCGCTTGCAGATCATTCCGATTTTTTTTCTTGCATTTGGTTGACTGACTCACAAATAAACAGCTCTTACAAACTTTGTATTAGAGTACAATAGATCGTTGCACAGATTTATTGCATTTTTTACCTTTCTGTTTAAATATACTTTTAAATTTAATTAAATATCTTTTACATGGCAGATACAGAAATCATCTTATATGAAGGCGACTCGAAATTAGTGTCTTGTTATTTCAGTTTGTCATAAGATTTGTTGGATGAAAACTGCTTATGCAGAGATCAAATAAGCATCAATTAAATATTTATGGTTTTGCAAGTTGGGGAGGGGAGAGGGGATCTCAATATTTGCCTTGTCTGTAACCCTATCAGCACAAAATATTGTGCGATTTCTCCACGACCTTGTTCGATATTCTGATTTCAGTACAATATCGTGAAGATGTCCTAACAATATTGTAGAGCATCTTGTGCTGTTAGGGAAGCCTCAACATGTTGGCACAGATCACAGCATCTGCAGTAGATGTCCGAAGTCATATATATTTGTATATTTTATATATATAGTCAAATATATTTTTATATGAAAAAAAGAATTTTTTAAATAATTAGTTGGTTACTCTTTTATCTTTCGACTAAAAGAGGGTTACTAGGAATTTTAAATCACGCATTCAATATACTCGTCCGAATCTCGAAGAATCAGCTGGATCCTCAAACTACAGATAGGCTTTTTATTTGAAGACGTTAACCTTGAGAACATTTGCATATTCATAGCTAAAATATAGCAGTGGGAGCTTCTCCCCCTCGTCTTTCTCGTATACTGTATGTCCGCCACGAAAACTCTGCTGGCCAAGTTGTCTCGTTGACGGCGGTCGCTATAGCAACTGATTATGTGAGGGAAGGTCCATTTTGAATAGGAGGAATCCGACGGAAGTCGGGGTTTTATTTTATTCGTGGCGCCAGTTTGCAGCAGTAATTGATCATTCATCTTCTCGATTTTTGCCATACCTTTCCATTTGGTGCTAAGTGCGCCAGTGTAAGAATCTTAAATGAACGTCTACCTATTCGAAATGGATTCCTCCTACAATAACCTGTTTCTATAGCGATCGCCATCCACTAGACAAATTGGCTAGAAGTCAATTTCCTAGACAGTATACAAGAAAGTCGAGGGGAGAAACTCCCTGCGCTATATTTAACTGTGAATATGCAGGAGAGGAGAGCACCAAAACCCGCGACAGGAAATTTTCCCCCTCCCCGATTCTCGCATAAGTGATACAATATGGTGAGATTTGCTTCGTAGTATCTACACTACTAAAATTTGACGTGTATGAGGCTATCTTCTCACGAACCGCTGGAACGGAGAAGCGCGCGGAAAGTACCAAAAGATGGGGAAGAATCCAAGGAATCCATTTTGACCATTTAAATTCCGAAATTTTAATTAGTAAAAAAGATATTAATTAAAAACTAATTTACAACAATACCTTTCATTGTTACAGCGCAATTCAAACCGTTTTCATCGTTTAAACAAATATTTAATTGCGTGTTTCTGTTTCATTGTTGAAAACAGCAACAATGCAATATGGATTCCTCAACAATGCAATATAGATGGCGTTGTGTGGGCGGAATGTTTGAACCACTCTTTCCTTTTATTTAGGAGAAAATGTCGGGCATATGTCACGTGACCTCACTTCTTCTCTCCGGCAGGGAATGATGAATTATTCGAGATAGCCCGTGCAACGCCGGGTCATGCAGCTAGTAGTGAATAAAATCGAATGTACATTTTAGACGCTTCTCTTTCAACCGATTGAACCCAAAATTTGTTACAAGACCTCATACCTAATTTTATTTTTCTAAATTGTGTTTCTGAGTTACCACGTTAGCATACAAGAGAATGCATAAACCGACGGAGGTTCAGCACATTGACAGAGTTGGTCCTAAATCACCCACAATTATGATGATAAAACTAGGTGCCAATTTTTATGCATCTAGCTCTCAGAATGAAGTTATAGTGTTCGCATGCGCACGGAAAGACAGACAGACTTCCCACAGACCAATTTCGCCCAAAATTTAATAGAAATCTACAAAATTAGTGTTAAGACCACCTACCAAGTTTCATCTTTCTAGCTCAATCCGTTTATGAGTTATAGAGTTCGAGAACAGACAGACATAATTCAGAAAAATGTGCTATTCAAAGTCGGATAGTTCTGAAATATGAAGGTTCATCAAAATCTCGAGGTCGAATTTTTTGACGATTACAATTCTTTCTCTTCGTGCACTTTGTATATCAGAGAGTAAAGAACCGTGACAAAATAAATTGTAAATATAATAAAAATTTAATTCACGTTAAATTCGTACGAATGAAAGTATTCAAATATTAGGAGTAGGCAACGGCCGCTTAACTTCCATGTGCCTCGGTGAGCGGCGCTGCTTTCATATACCACTTTGGGAAAATACATAGAACCTCAATCATCACTTTATCCTGAATTACTTTAATAACATGCATGTTCTAAATGCTGAACGCACGTTGTTTTAAGATTTTCATCAACCAAATTTAAATTATTGCATGACAAACGTAAATAAATTTTATATAAAACTTTCTTTTATATCATAAGTGGTAAATTGGAAATATCTTCATTTAAGGTAGCAAATATTATTTTTTGAGCAGAACAATGTTATATATGTGTGTGTGTGTGTGTGTGTGTGTGTTAGAAAAATAAATGGAAGCATAACCGAATCGAAAATTTAGTGGAATCTGCATAGAAATTTGAAAAATTCTTAACTACATATACAGTCATTTAACCTAATGACGTAAGTACTAGAAAATTATCCGGCGTTGCCTTGTCTTTTTCTTATCAAATTCTTATGAGAGACAGAAACGGAACAAAGTTATAAGAAAAAAAAGATATAATGCCAATAAATGTTATTTCATTGATGAAATATTACCCAAATTCTTATAAAAAAGGAATAAATTAATACTACAATAATTTTCTTTCGTTTGTATATTTCTTACATTGTTAGGCCCATGTTTGGGCATCTTTTTTTAGTAAGTTTGCACATAAAAATCGACCATCGCATTAAAATCGACAGCGTTATCTGTGACGATGTGGTTCTAGCGATCAAGGAATTGAAATCTTCCCTAACTGTTGGTGTGGATTACTTACAATTTTATTTCAAATTACTTTTAAATTTAACTAAATTTGTTTTACATGGTAGATACTGAAATCAACTTATTTGAAGGCGACCCCAAATTAAAAGTTTGGTTATTTCAGTTTATAACAATATTTTTTGTTGAAAACTACATATACAGAGATTAAGTAAACATCGAGAAAATATATCTGGTTTTGGAAGTTTGAGAGGGGTATGAGGGGCCCCAAAATTTGCCTTGTCTGTAACCCCGTTAACGCAAGATATTGTACGGTATCTCCACGACATTGTTCGATATTCTGAATTCTGAACAATACCGTGAAGATATCGCAACAATTGCAGAGCATCTTGCACTATTAGGGATACCTCAACATGTTAGCCCAGATCATAGCAACTGTTGTAGAATGTCTAAAGTCATATATTTTAGATGAAACCAGCTGTAGTGGTCTCCTCTAAACTTTCTCGTATACTTTCTAAGTGGAGATTCGTCAAAATCTCGAGTTCGAATTTTTTTTTGACGATTACAATACTTTCTCTTTGTATACTTCGTATTCGAGAAAGTGAAACAAACAAACCTGAAATCAAATATCTATTGCCACGTTTCAAAAAAATATTACTTTGAAGCAGGTGCGATAAAATAGGCAATGCAATGAATACTAAAGCGAAGATTCTGCTTTGGAATTGAATTCCCAAGAAAACAATTTATACTACCACAACCGTAACAATTGCAAAAGCGTGTAAATAAAAGATTTCTTGAAATAATGAGATCGGATTACAATAATAAAAAAATTGTTACAATTCATGTTTGAAAACATTATAGGAATAAAATATAAAATTTACAATAATAACAGAATGCTACCAGTATGTTTAGTCTCGATTGCAGCGCCTTCCCCAAGTGGGTGGCGAAGAGACAAACCCACCAGTTCTAGCGAAGAGTTGTTGATAGCTGGACTCAAAAGTCGGTGCTCCTCTATTAAGCAGGAGACCATATTTACCTCCTATCAAGCGAGGTATTGTGAATTAATTGTCTATATTTGTATCTCCTACTAAGCGAGATCGTATAGCCTTTAAAATGTGGTTTATTTCCACTGTTTAATAATTATATGATTAATTACTATTTAGCCACAGTCTCTCTTTTGTTTTGTTATATACCTATGTTAAGTTTTAAAATAAACGATTGAAAAAGAAATATAGTCCATGTCCATTTTAATTAAAAAAGAGCTATCGCAAACACAGTACTTTGCGCATGAGAATCGGATTAAAAGAAATTGAATATGCGATTTAAACGCCTCTTTTTGACGGATTTGGTCCAAAATTTTATACGGACCTGCATTCATGACGATAAAACTGTGTACCAAATTTTATCCATCTAGCTATTCAAGTTTTTGAGTTATAGTGTTCACATGACCGCAGACATACAGATAGACAGACTTCCCGTTGACGGATTTTGTCCCAAATTTGATAGAAACCTACAAACTATGTTTAAAGACCATATACCAAATTTCATCCCCGTAGCTCTAATAGATTTCGAGTTATCGTGTTCACAGATAGACGCACAAACAGACAGACATGATTCCCAAATTGTGTTTTTCAGACTCAGGCAGGTCTAAAACGTGGAGATTCGTCAAAATCTCGAGTTCGAATTTTTTGACGATTACAATATTTTCTCTTTGTATACTTCGTATACGAGAAAGTGAAAAGAAAGTTTTTTAAAATAATTTGTTTGCTACTCTTAATCTTTAGACAAAAAGGCAGTTGTTAAAAATGGTGAAACATGTATTCAATATACTATTTCTAATCTCGAAGAATCAGTTAGATCTTCAAACAACAAGAGGGCTTTCTATTTTAAATAGTTAACCTTGACAACATTTGCATATTCATATCTAATTTATACCAGCAGGAGTTTTCTCCCCTCCACTTTCTTGTACACTTACACGATTTAGCCCCTTTTTTTTAGTTCTCTTTATTAGAATCTGGAACGTACCGCAGGGGTTGGGGAAGGAGGTGTCAAAACCCGTGAGTGGAAGTTCTCCCCTCCCCGACTCTCACGTAAGTAACACAATATGGAACGATTTGTGCTTCGTATTATAATGAAGAAATTCGAATGTACATTTTAGACGCCTTCCTTTGAGCCGAATGGGCCCAAATGGTCGAATGGTCCAAACTTTGATACGGACCTACATTCATAATGATAAAACTGTGTACCAAATGTTATCCATTTAGCTATTAAAGTTTTTGAATTATAGTGTTCACATGAACGCAGATAGATAGACAGACGGACTTACCGTACCCGGAGTTTGTCCAAAATTTGATAGAAACCTACAAATTATGTTTAAAGACCACATACCAAATTTCATCGACGTAGCTCTAATGGTTTTCGAGTTATCGTGTTCACAGACAGACATAATTCCGAAATTGTGTTTTTCGGACTCAGGGAGGTGTTAAACGTGGAGAGTCGTCAAAATCTCGAGTTCGAATTTTTTAACGATTACAATACTTTCTCTTTGTATACTTCGCATACGAGAAAGTAAAAAGGCGTTCAATTATTATTAATTGACGTTCAGTACTCCGAGTAGGGAACGCCAATGGGAGCTTATCTTTCCTATTCCCTGTTGAATGGCGCTGCATTTGTGTACCACTTATAAAAGATACCTCTTTAACTTTATTTAATCCGTAATATCTTTAATAATATACATGTTTTAAGTGCTAAAAACACGTACCTTATAGGTAGAAATATTGCTTAAATTGACAGTCCAGTGGTGACTATCTCAAAAAACATTTTCCTTTATATTATAAATGGTGAATCTAAAAACTTTGATATTCTTCTTTTGAGTGAATAAATATTTGTTAGTAAAACCCTGTACCATCGTCTCATCAAACTCAACATTCTCTGCTGTGTATTTGTTTCTTTTACAGAAACGCTCATCGGATTCCCTGCTCTTTTCTTTCAGTTCATCTGAATATCCAACAAATATTGCGATTAATCTTGCGATAAATGTTTATTACATACTCCACGTAGGTGAGAGTGGGGAAAAAACATGATACTCTTGATCCTGGCGCTATTATTTTTCCCATCTAGCAGACAGATACTGAATTACATTCTACTAGTCAAGAAAAAGGAACAGTAATAGTGATGTGTTGCAACTTTTGAATGCACTGCGTCTGTGATGGTTTATTTGTTTTAAGACGTCAACTCTCTAATATTCGTTTGATTTTAAACTGTCCTTACTTAAAACTCATTAAAGTTATAAAAACTTTATTTAGACCTACTTATTATAAGTTTATTAAAGATTCATACTCTATCAAGCAATAAGAATTTACTCCAATAATTTCGCGATTCTATATTTTTTTCATAACCTCTGCACTCGGGGTAAAACCAGGTACTCTAAGTCGCGTAAGACCGGAACAGTCAGTTTTTATGACTCCTCCGATTAAGATGATAAAAACACGTCAGACGTTTATTGTTTTCATTTCAATGATGTATTTTCTAATGTAAATAAAGACGAGGGGTTAATACAGTGTAAAAACTGTCTTACCCGTGCCGACGAAAGCTGCAGTGGTGCGGAGGAAGAAGACAATTGCTTTGCATGTGAATTTTGTAACTAATATTCTTAAATTGTCATGTAAAATAAAATTGATAGCAACTTTTCTACTGAAAATCGAGTTTTAATAATTTCCGATAACGTTAACATCTATACCCAGTTTTACTCTCCATATAACACAGTACAACCTCTTCTTTCCGATTCTCCTTATAATAATCCGCATCCCGGCAGTGACGTAGCTACAACTTCTGACGCCAGAGGCGAACTTGTACTATACCGCCCTTCCTTTGCAATATTCATACCTCAAAATTAAAAATAAATAAATTCCCCTATTTTATAACTAATGTAATTCGGTGATCTCATGGTGTGCGCATAGCTACTCTACTATATCTAGACACCACTTTCACGACTGTAGGTGCTGTCGTTCTGAGGTTAGGGGGTGTGAGGGGCTTAAGTGGACACCCTGTATATGCGAAAGAAACGTATGACGAATGACATTGTTTATACATTGCATTGTCTATATATATATATATTGTTATTGCATATGTTTTACTCGTATACGCAGTGGCGTAGCTACAATTTCTGCCTCCCGGGGGGATTTAATATGCCACCTTTCCTTTGCTTGATACATACCTCAAAATTAAAAAGATAATAATAAATAAATTCCCGAGGGATTTCATTAAAACAATAAATGAACTATTTTATTTTGTTTGAAATTTTAGTGCTTTGGGCATACTGGTAATTTCAGTTCAAGTGTATTTTAGGCAAAAATTTACAGCTCTCATGAATATCTAGCTCCACAGAATCGAATTTTTTTTTCTAGAAAACTTCAACAGAATAATATTTTTTAATGCAACATGTAGTAATCTACTGCATCATGTAGATCATAGCTTTAAAAATGCTTTTAAAATTTCGCATTAATGAAAATATTACTATCGGCGTCCAGACAATAGCTGGCAAAATGTGTTTAACTATCGGAGACGGCCTTTTCATTTCCAAAACACAAAATATTAAATATCCATCCTCCTTTATTGCTTTAAGATGGCATTTATAAATCCAATAAAAGATCGCCGAATAATCCAATAACAATTTTTTAACCAAAATTTATATACAGACTAATTTTTCATGAAGATTCTATTAATGAAATGTAAAAGGGTGTTGCCATTTGGAAATTTTCAAGATAGCAGCACTTTATATATTCAGACAACCTTATTGCTGACAGACTTATGAAATTTTAGGCGGAAAAACTTTTATTATACTCCTTTATTACCTTTAAGATGACATTTATAAATCCAATAAACGATCGCAGAATAATCCTATAACATTTTTTTTCATCGACTGTACCTTAATATTACTATACTAAAAACTAAATATAAATTCTAATCTACTCTTATTCTAAAAAATTAGCAGTTTAACCACGAGATGGCGCCGTTCCTTAACTCCGGATGGAACTTCTGAGACAGTCATGTAAGTGTACTGTTTAGTGGAGAATACATGAAGTGAATGTATGAATGAAATTTGTTGAATTTCCGAATTCGACTAGTGATACTTGCTGCTCGAAATATATACCGAAATTGACAATTTATGAAAGCGTCCATAAAATAGCATTTCTAGGTATGCCAAATATACAGTATGTAGACAAGCTTAAAATATTTACCACTATTTCTGTTCAAATTTTTTCTATATAAACCTTTTCTTTTATAAATTCGACAGCGTGTTTGGGTAGATTTTCTTGTGTATATTAAAAGTCTGAATTTATGTTTTCGGGCTGGTAATTACAATTATAATCTAAGACGTGGGTTAACGGAATGATTGAATTCAGTGTTTTTAAAGTTCGGACCTTGCTATTGTTGGGGGAAAATGTGGCATTACAAAAACAGTTACAGAGCAAAATCGAAAGTGCTTATAATTGTCATAAAATCATACTGTATACTTTTATGTAATAAGCATTTAGTAAAAATATTAAGAAGTGATATATTATATAATGGGATTTTGGATTTACTTAATGCTAATACATAGCCATTCGGTTTCACTCAGGAGTCACGCCAATGTGGTGGTCAGAATACATTGAGAGGGTTAATTGCTGATTAATCTGATTTTCTTGGGGTCATTGCGATTGCATTCTGCATTGTCTCGGAGTGCCGGGATGTCGTTTTCGTCTAGTTTTTCGAAGAATTTCTTTGATAGTTTTTTATGGTAGTCTTTGACTGAGTTGAATTGTAGATGTTTCTGGATATCTTGTTTCATACAAACCATTACTTTATTATTATCAACTTTTTATAACTGTTACTTATTTTTCGTATAGTTTTGTTTTGTTAGTTTCCATTTGTGTTAGCTGCAGTGTCCCATATAAGTGAAACGTAACTAATAAGAGGACGTAGCATATTTTTAAAAATTAGTAGTTTATTTTTTTTTAGAGCTTGGAGTCAAATCCAATTATGGGGAATAATAAGGTTTTAGCACTTTTGAAGTGTCTCTTGATTTTTTGGATGTGATTTTTTAAGGTTAGGTGTTTATCCAGAGTTACGTCATGGTATGTTGTTTCAATTACCCAGGGAATAATTTTTCTGAAAAGCTTCGATAGAGATCAGAGATTTCTTTTTCATGAGAAATAGACTGCTTGACATTTACAATTGTTGATTTGCATTTGGTGTAGCTATTTTTCAAGTGTTTGGAAAAGAAGCTACACGAGGTAAATTTATCAACCGGTCAGGACAACAATATGACTCCCTCCACACAAAACCAACGTATTTTCTAAATTCTATAATGTTGTAGCAGCTCTCTCTACGTATAATATTATCTTTGTTGTCGCGAAGTTTAATTTCCAAGAATAGCAACAAGAGAGTTATTGTTAATAAAAATGACACGTATGAATTAAGTTTTGATGTTTGTGATTCTAAACGTTTTCTTCTTTTTCTTAAATTTAAATTTGCCTAAATCGTTCCTGAAATATAATTTAGTTTATTTATTTCTCCCATGTATTAATTGCGCGTAAGCGCGCTACAATATCTGTTTTCTAAATGTTGAACAAACCTCGATTTTTAGAAAATAGAAATACGCACGTTTTACATGCAAATATGACAACAATATCATAATGAGATTTTATAAACTCCAGATGTATTCAATATTATATAGTGTTTTTATTTAATTTGAATTAATATATTCAACAAATTTATTTTAAAAATATATTTGCGGTTTTTCCAGAGCTCTCATGTCTATTTAACCATTTTTCCCTTCGCGCTCCCGCTTTGGCGCCACCTTGGATTGCGGAGTTACCGGCAGTTGCCCAGTTTGCCCGGGATTTCGGTTGCCCCTAGTTTGGAAGTGGTCAATGTCTTATTCTGAGATTACATTTGGGTGTTGATTGGTATAAAGAATAGCAATGTTTTCTGCGAATAATTTGTTCTTCCTTCATTATATAAGTTGCCCTCTTAACATTTACACTCCCTTCGCCCTTAACTTCAAACGACTGCAGCTATGAGTCATGAAAGTGGTGTCCAGGTATAGTAAAGTGGCTATGCGCTACATGATAAGACCACTTACAGCGCCACCTGACGTCAAACTGCGGAATTAATGTTCATATCTCGAAAATGGTACAAGATAGAGGAAAAAAATTAATTAAAAAGTTATAGAGTATTATTGTTTTAGTATTTAAAGACACCTTGGGATATTTAAGCTAAGAACAGAAGACTTAAAACACACATTAATACGCTGGCTATTGCCAGCACTGTTACAGGACGGAACGCGTGATAAAGAGAAAAAACAACTAGTTATCACAAGATACCTTTATTTTCGGTATCCAAACTGCTTTTCGTCTGCTACAACAAAGGCGGCCAGTCGGGGGGAGGGTTAGCCCTCTCACTTCTTGAGGAGAAAATTAAATTTCTATTTCATTCGTCAGCTTTCAATTGTCAAATTTTATATCTCTGTCCAATTCACTCAGAGAGCAACCCAAACTTACCATTTTACTGCTAAATTTATAAATTTTGCCGTCTACTCTCTATACGGACTGGTACTTTTAGCTCTCTTCAAATTTTTATGCCCTCTTACTTACACCTCCCATCATTGAACTACAATACACATTTGGGCACTTGTTTGAATTTTTCATTGCACACCTAGCAGACAAGCAACGTATTACAGAATACTTGACACGCTGGCACAAGCATCAGTAATATGTTCTCTAAGGTCCTGCAATGTTGGCGGAAGGTGGGATACCTGCTGTTTGAGGTATCCCCACAGAAGAAAGTATATTGGGATCATTTTTGACTGAAAAATAGCATTTTCTATTTTTGACCACGTTTCCTGACGTCACAGTTTTGAAAATCGAAAGTAAACAAGTTCTCGTTTTAATTGTTTTGTTCTTTACATTAATGTGCACACGATATGTTTTTGTATTAAATTGATAACTGTCTACAACTTTTTGATTGACTTTTTTGCCTTATATCATATTGTTTTCGAGATAGAAATGCAAATTCCACCCTTAGTGCTAAGTGGCCCTATAAGTTGCCTCATGGTGTGCGCATAGCTACTTTACTGTATCTAGACACCACTTTCATGACTATAGGTGTTTCCGTTCTGAAGTTAGGGGGTGTAAGGGACTTAAGTGGGCACCCTGCATATCCTGAATAAACTGATGGCGAATTATTTATCATTTATACATTACACTGTATATACATTGTTACTGTATATTTTTTACTCCTATTTTCAATGGTGTAGCTACAATTTCTGCTGCCTGGGGCGAACTCATAATATGCCGCCCTTCGTTTGTCTTTCTTTACATATCGGAAATACTGACAAAAGGTGAAAAACGCGAATTAAACATTATTTTTTATACACAATGATTGAGAGAGTGTTGGGGCTCTTTTTAGTTATAAAATTCTTTTCCTTCATTCCTGATTATGTCGAGCCTTTCGAAGTGCCGCCCGGGGTGGACCGCAACCCCATTTAGCTACGCCACTGTGTATATGCTACATACAAAAGCAATGATTGATAGATTTTTCTATAACTGGTTAAATCATTCAATGCTGAAAAGAAAGAGGAAATTGCACCCTATAGCCCGGAGCATCGTGACATGCTAATTCTTTGTGCTCCATTCGTCTGCATTTGTTTTCATCCGGCTTCATAGTATCAGTTGTTGCATTTTGTGCATAACGATTTTTACGTCATTCAATTTACATAAACTCAATGAATATATCCAATTATATTACAGGAAAGGACAGCAGTGATTAAAAAGTGGGCGCACATTAAAAAGGTATTCGTGATAATAAGTACAAGTGAAATAATTTAACAAGATATATTTAAAATTAAACTTTGCATTAAACAGAATGGTGCAAAAATGCATCAACTTCCAATAAAAAAAAATATTTGGATACATACGAAAAAGAAAATACAGAAGAACCATAAGAAGTAAACAAAAGTAATTAACAATATATCTTTTGCGCGCAACGCAGCAGCATTTATTGACTATTAAATTGTTCCCTCGACAGAAAATTTAACCATATTAGAACTCCGATGGTGAGTGGCACTTTGAAAAAGTTCGACATTCGAGTTATCTTTCATTTTTTCCCATTTTATTTGTTTAATCTTAATGTGTTATAATTTTTATTGCAGTATGATATTTGTTGTTTGATTGCATCTTAATTGGTTAGTTTATTAAGAAAATATTGTTAATGCAATTACTAGATGCTGCTGCTTTGCGCGTAAAATGTATATTGTTATTACTATTGTTTACTTCTTCTGGTTCTTTTGTATTTTCTTTTTTGTATATATCAAAGTATTCGTGATAATTTTACTTTAACAACTTTTCGGATAGTTGCTACTTTAACAGTGTGAGGAAAAGGATATGAGTTAAGATTTGATGAAACAACAAAATTGATTTGAATTTCATTACATCTGTAACGAAATTTCTGTCTTCAGTCTTATATTCAACTTTTAGACCGCACTGCTAAATTTTAACCACTGCTTTATCAATCACTAACAGTGTACCGGGCTTTGCCCGGTTTTAGTTAGGTCAAAATGTTTTGGGAGAAAACAAACCGAACAATATATTTTAAAAATAACGTACTGTTTATTAATATTACTTTTTTCTGGAAATAGTTGACAATTTTTTTATGAAATAATTCATAAATTAATTGCACAAAAATTTCTTTCGTTTTACATAAATCATAATGTAGAGTCATTATATTTATTTCTTACCGTTATTATTACAGTTTTATTACAGTTTTTTTCCTCGTCTGTATCTTAATATTACTATAATAATAACTAAATATAAATTTTTATCTACTCATATAATATATAATTTGTTAATAAACCACCAGTGGCGCTGTTTATTTCTTACGGGTGGAACTTCTGAGACTGGCTTGTAAGTGTACTGTTCAATGGAGAATATATGAAGCGAATGTATGAAT
>BGPR01036695.1:0-15436 GCA_013235015.1 Araneus ventricosus
TGCAATCACGAGGTACAAAAAGATCACTAAAATTGTATAAAATGAGTAAAATAATAGAAAATAGGAAGAACATTGAAAATACATCGGTTATGTGTAAAATACAGTACACTGAACACGTATCGGTGGGCCATCACCATCATCAGACCTTCTCGTCCATCCCCTCGCTCTCTGTGACCAGGGCTCGCTCGAGGATGACACGCCCCTCCTTGTAGCGCTGGTTCTCCTCGGTGGCGAACTCGTAGATCCAGCCGAGTTTGGTATCACAGTTTTTGCAGGAGACATCACGCACCATGTGACGACCCGTCAGCATCACTCGGTCTTGTACTTCGCTGCAGAGAAAATTCATAACATTGAAAATAATATGATAGTTCAGCATATTAACATAACAATGATTTAGTATTCTAAATTAGCATTGTGCTGGACATTCATGAACACCAATGAACTGAAGTGGGTGTGGTCGAAAGTTTGGATATCCAACCAGTCTGAACATCCAACCAATCCATTTGGACTGCCAAACTATAAACACATAAGCTGGGCATTCACGAGAAGGCTAGGCTATGCCATTTGTCACAAGACTGTTTTTTTCCCAACCCATTTCAAGTTGAAAGATTAGGCATGTCATTCACGGATGTTCCAAAGTTTGTTTTGATACACCAAAGTCCCAGAGTTACTCCCACCCACACTCCTCCCCACGGTGGATTTCCGATTTTACTTTCAAGATGAGTTAGACTCATTGTGGAGTCCCAATCTAGGCAGAAGCTTTGTTTTCCCGCTACCCTCACAGCGAGGTCGTCAAAAGGCCATCCACCATTTTCAGTTTGGTTTCAAACTATTCGGAATTCCAACACTTCCAATCCTCTATGCCAATTTTTATCGGTTTCTCACATTGACGAAAGGATTTTCCATCACGTGTTCCAAAAATTTTGAAATTGAACAGCGGTGAATGTCCTGCTTTAAATGCAATGGGGAATATACATGGGGAGGGCTCTCTCGTTCTAGAGCAATGTTTCCCAACATGGGGTCCAGTGTGATTTTTAAGGGGGCAACTAGAAAATGAAAGAAAGAATGACATGAGATTAACATGTTTATTTATTAACAGAAGAGTGTAAACTTTTTACGAAACACACTATAAATTAGGAAAAAAGCAGCTTTAAAAAAATGTGTAATTGGTCCAACCAGGAAGCAGGTTGCCTAGATTAGAACACATTTCTTTAAGCACATTTTAAAGCAAAAATATTTTTTTGATTCTCAAATTCACACCAGTACGGAATGCACGAACTAGTGTTTCCCAATGTGAGGACCATGCCCCATGCAGGAATGGCGCTAGAGTTTGTCTGACGGGAAGAGGGGGAGCGATTTGCCGACGGGGAATGAGTGTAATGAAATTGGACTCAAATTTTTGCCAGATTAATATTTATCAACTACAGTTGAATACCTGTACAAAAATTTTCCCTGACAGGGGGGGCACATCATCCCCGATGGGGGGACCTGCCTCCCTCTGGCACCATGGGCGGCAGTGTGATTTTTAAGGGGGGGATTCAAAAATGAAAGAAATCAGCTATATATAACACACCCAGGAGACTTGAGAGACCAGGAGACAAACTAAATTGGAACCTAACATAAAATCTCTTTGCAGAAAGCATCAAGAACAAGGATCTCACTAAATTTAAATAATAAATTATTAATAATCAAAATAATGTAGAAAAATATTTCATTAAAATTATTTTATGAAATGTATTACAGTAGAACCCTGGGAATCCAAACTAATTATTGACCTGTGTTCGGATTCTGGGGAATTCAGTAAAATACTCTTTGATATTCCAAATGCAGTACAGTATTGACTCTGGGTGCTCTGCGAAGGCGTGTGGAAAGACCATGCTGCGATTCGCACAGTACAATGGCAAACAAGTTCAGGGTAAAAAGAAGATATGCGAGCTTTTAAAAACCAATTCGAATACTTCTTTTAAGTTAGGAATAAACGTTACCTTTGTTTCTCATTCGTATTTGTTATTTTTCCTTCATTTTTCAGAAAATTTTTTAAAAAAGGTGTTCGGATTATCTGGGGTCAGGGCCGGACAAACACTCCGTTAGTCCATTCCCTGGCACGCAGTAAAATAATCGAGGGACGCAAAATTGCCAAAACAAAATGAGAAAAAAATCTCAACGGAGTTTCTGAATTAATTAGAAAATTTTATGAAAAAATTCTAAAAAACAATCTAATTTTATGTACTAATGACCACAAAACTTTCAAGGCACTACTCCAGTAATCTATACATATAAATGGAAATGGCTGTGTATGTGTGTGGTACAGCGCAGAGACCGCTGCATCGAGTTTGTCGGCAAAAAAGGCAATTTGATTATGAAAATCAGGATGAGCCCATAATTGATGCACAAGAAAAATATAAAATTGAATTCTTTTACCACCTGGTTGACACTGCAATCAATTCTTTAGAACAAAGATTTTTTCAACTGCAACATCACAACAGTTACTTCTGTTTTTCACATCATATATACAAACTAAAAGTTGTTAGTTCTTCTGTAATTTTGGCCAATTGCAAAGATTTGGAAACCATTTAAACAGATGGAGAATCATCTGATATAAACAGCCTGGAACTTTCTGATGAAACATCAGTGGTGTGTTCTCTATTGGAAAAAAGATTTACTACCTTTGGAAGTTTTAAAATTGATAACAAAAATGAATTTTTCTCAAAACTTGAGCATTGCTCTAAGAATTTTACTAACTCTTCCAATAAGTATTGCATCTGGGGAAAGTAGCTTTTCCAAACTAAAAGTAAATCAAGATCTATTTGCGAACAGCATCTCAAACAAGATTTTCAGACTTCGCTATGTTAGAGGATTCTCTGAACTTAAAAAGTTCATAAGAAAAAAAATCATCTGAATTATATTCCTGTTAACTATTTTTTTAAATGAAGTTATTTTAAGTGAAAAGTTATTATAAGTATTTGTGTCATTTACTGAGTTACACTGTTATTTTTTGGATGTTCGCTAAAAAATGTAAAAAAGACCATAAACCTTTTTTTTTTTTAGTTCCATACGGGCGCATTTTTTTACTTTTGCACAGAGCAGTTCAAAGGCCAAATCCGACCCTGCCGGGATTCTACTGTATTCTAAATTAGTACTAAGGTTAAATACTATTTAAGTAATAAATTAGTATTTCACCCTCCAAGTAGACAAAATGGAAAATTTCATATTCAGTATTTAGCTTCAAGATGGATTATCTGTATATAGCAAAACATTTCCTTAACAAGAGATTTACAATTTGTCAGTTTGACAGGTTTTTAATGATATAACATAGTGAAAAGATATCTCAATCCATTTCCTTCAAAAGTCCTATATTTCTAATTTTCTACATTTCGTAAAAGTATTTTTCCATTCATACAACAAAATGACTGAGAACTTTACTTATCAGCTGTGTCATGTTACAATTATTTGACTTTCCACAAAATTTTATAAATCAGACAAGAATGTTATCACAGTTTTCAAATTTAAAAAAAGAAGAAAATCTGCTCCTCAGTTCTAAACACAAAAATGTCAAAATAAATATTAATGCTAAACTCGTCCTTTAAACAGTAATGTTTTATAACAAATTTAGAATACCACTTCAAATTTTTTTGTCAGATATAAGAAATCTTAATGTAGGAAATTCTAACCAAATCAGAATAAGCAAGAAAAACAGATATCAGATTTGTATTAAGAATAATAAGTGTATGTGTGTAGAAAATGCATATTCAAAATTGAAGTCATGCTTAAAAAATGCTCTGGAAAAAAATGTTTAAAAAAAATCTATTGATTTAAAATAAAAATATTATACAGAAAACTGCAATTTTAATTACCCATCAAAAAGACAGATTTCAGTAAAAATAGTTATACAATTGATGCCTGTACACACAAATTAAAAATCTTTTGGAGAAAATTACAAAGATGCATACTGAATAAAAAAAAGAATGAATTATCCACCTTAAAAACTTATTGCACAATGTTGAATTTTATGAGATAAAAATAACTGAAGGTTTAAGTATAGTATTCTAAAATCTAACATTTCTTAAAATTATTTATTTCAAAATAAATATAAAAAAATTCTGGGAAATTTTGGTTAGAAGGGCAAAACTGTACAAGGACCAAAAGTTTATATCCAGTCAAATATTACAATTCTCAAATGATATTTCTAATTATTATTCATTTGTTAAATTTATTTATCAAATCCCAGAAAAATTCTGCTGGCAAATAAAATGAATATTGACTAAAAGGAATGATAAAACAAGTCAGATATATAATTAACCAGCCCAAAAGATTTCAGTATAATAGCAGCAACTACAAAAGATTTTTCAATGATGCCATTTGCAAGTGATATCATGGATTTGGCTCCAACATTAAATCCATTTAAATCCGACTGATTACCAGCGAAAGATAAAAATTTGTACGATACAAAAAAGGAACAGTATTTGGAATCACTGTCAACAGAAAATAAGATTCTAACCAACCACCTTGGTGTTAAATATCTACATTGGTGGACAAATGCACTTTTTTTTTTCATTTAGATAAGTTAAATGTTCAACCCTTGCCTTACATTTTTATTTAACCTCCTAATTAAATGCCACCACCCATTTGATGTATTTTTTTTAATTATTCCATTCTATTTAAGATGGTAAAGGATACTTGAGACATTAAACATGACTAAGCGATTTTTGTATTTAAAACTAATTATAATCTTGAATTAATTACGGATTTAAATTGAGTACGGGCACAAAAGAGCCAAGCTGAGTCACTTTAACCCGTTAACGCCCAGCGTCCTATTTATAAGACAGTTACGTTTCACTTCCTTAGCTGAACTGAATGTGTTCCATTGTTTTGTTTTTGCTTTGTTTATGAAGTCAATAGGTATTACCAAACTCCTAAACAGTTTTCTAACCGGCACATACCACCAATTAGTCAGATTTTGAAGTCAAAGTATTGTGACAAAATAGTCTTGTGGGTGGGGAATGCAGTCCAATAAGCAGGATTAAAAAAATAAAGATCTTTATTATACAAATATTCTAGGAAAAGAAATGTAACACAAGTATTAAAACAGCACTTGTAAAAAATTCTCAACACAGCGCTCAAGGCTTCTTGTTAGCTCACCAGCTTGCTTGCTGATCAAAATCCAACTCCCTTCTTGGCTTGAGAGTTTGCTTTTATACTTTTTCAACAGGAAGTGACTTCATTATGTAAGAAGTGACGTAATTTCCAGAAAGTTCATGAAACCAGTAGAAATAGGTTGAAAGTTCGAGGTCCTTCGAGAAAACTCCTTTTGTCGCCAAGTTTGTCATCAAGATTAGGATCTCAGGGAAACGATTTTATAGCTTTGTAACAGTATCATCATTCTGAATATTTTTTTTATTTTTCATTTGATTTATTTTTGAGGTAATGCAAGGAATAAGAAAGTGATTTTTGTTCTTTGATGTATTTCAAAAATCTTTAATATTTATATAAAAAAAAGTAAAGAAAAAGAAAACCCCAAAGAATTTTTTTTCTGATTTTTATTTTATTTTACAGTTAACTTAATCTTGGTGTATTAAATTTAATTTAATAGAAATTTATTGAAATCTAAGCTTTAATGCAATTTGCGCATTAAAGAGTTAACTGAGTCAAGCTTTCATGAGAACTGCGTTAAACTCCATTAGAAAGGACCCTAATCCTTTTTGAAAAATTCAGAGCTTTGCATACAGTTCATAATTTTTTTTTCTGAGATCCATAATAACACAAATTCTCTTTGGTATAAATTAAAATATTATCTCATCCTTTTTTAATGACAGAAATAAGGCAAAACTCCTTTTTTTCAAAGTGTAATGTAACTAAATAAGTAATGAATGATAAAACAAAATACCAAAAGTTAAAAAATGGAAGATGGAAAAAAAACCCCATGTTTATCATGGATCTAAGGAATGCTAAAATACATTTCACAAACTTTAAAAGACTACTCAATCTGATGGCTAAAATTGTTGATGCTATCATGTGAGATCAGTAAAACATTTTTACAGATGAATTTAAGAAATTTATAAATCTGATGTAAAGTACAATATTGTTTTTTAAAGAAGACACAACTGAAAAATAATTCATTCTCTTGTGGAAGTCTTAATTTTCAGAAAATTATTTCTTGCAAATGTAAACAGCATTCATAACTTCCTTTTCATTAAAAAACTCCATTTTACAGAAGTGGATATAAACATGGATGAAGAAGAGGAAAAAAAAGTTGAAATTAACATAATCTTTGACATACAAATCAAGAATGACTAGTATTCCTACTGATTGGATTTTGAGGAGAATAATGCAGTTTAATAATACAATTACTAATGACAGATGATTAGTAATAAAATTTTGTTCCTTTTTATACAAGAAACTTATACAAGGAAAGTGATATACAAAAGGATTTAAATTTTTAATTGGATGCAATAAACCAACAAAAATTGTATGAAATATGAATTAAAAATCATAAATTGAAATTTTGATGTTTACCTAATACTAATTTTCTACCACTTTTTGGAAAGAAAAGAAAAGCTAAAATGGTAGATGACACATGGATAAATAGCCTAAAACCTAGATTATCTGTCAGCTCTTAAATCTTAACTTTTTTTAAATTAAATTCCTTTAAATCTTAATTCAATAGTAATTTAATTAACTTTTTTCTTTGATATTCAGTATTGAAGAGGACAACTTACTGCTCTATTTATTCCAAATTAAAAATCTATTGAGACCTCTTTTTGCATGTTAATAATTTCTGCGACCCCATTTCAGTCCTAAACCTTTTCCACAATTTAAAAATTGGAAAATAAACAAGAAAACGGAGCATTTTTTTAATAATAACTAAAAGGAAATTTTTTTTAAAAATTGCTTTGAAAATTTAAATGAAATTCTATTTTTCGAGGATCTTTACTTTATTACCACAGCCAAAATAAATCATTTAAACTCTGTAACTCTACTTGTGTTACAAAGAACTATTTTAATTAAAAGAACAATTTAAAAGCTCACATGAATGTGCAAAGATACTTTATATGAAGCACTTCTTTGTAAATTGAACTTCGTTTTTATAATATAGGATGGAGGGTGAGGATGAATGTTCAATTACAGGCTAAAATACGCAAATGATGAAATGCTTGCTATGAATTCCACTTATTTGAAGAATATAAATTAAAAAATTTCAAAAGGATGGTTCTAACACAATCATATTTGCAGAATTCCTAATTTTAAAAATTGAAGACTCTATGTTGATAATATATTTCAAGATAAAATTTTAAACATTATCAATGAATATAAAATTTTAAATCCATTTTAAAAATCATTATACTCTTAAATAAATTCTAAGAAACTAAAAAACTTGCATCTAATCTGAAATAAATAAGCAAGTTAACATAATAATTAACCAGAATTTGATTTAAATTTTAATTTGATAGGTAATTAAAAAATTATGATATCTTATTAATAAATAATATAAAATATTCTACAGATTTAAAATGTCAAATACAAGATAGTATCAAGATTAACAGCTGCCAACCAATATGGTACAATATGAGGATGGATCCAAAAAAAGTTTACAAAAGTAATAAAAAATTATTTATTAACATTAAACAGAAAATACAAAAAGGAATTAAGAGACATACTTGCCGATCACTTGTCCACATTATCACCAAATCTATTTAGGCATTTATCTGAATGCAGGACCAACTTGTTTAACCCAGCTTGGCAGAAATCACGTTATGTCCATTGAGCTAGTTCTCAGCAAATGTTTTCACATCACTGTTTGAAGAGAACCTTGTTCCAGATACGTGTTTGGAACCTAGATTGGGTGCTGAATTTGGGATGTATGGGGAGTGGCTCCAGACTTCCCACTTGAACTTTCGCAGCAATTCTTGAGTTTTGCGAGCGGTACGAGTATTGTCATGCAGGAGCATGACAAGATTGCTGAACATGCTAGGGTGTTTGCCTCGGATAACTTCACGATGGACCAATGATTATTTCTTTTTTCCGAAATTGAAGGAACACTTATCTGGAATAAGGTTCTCTTCAGAGAATTATGTGCAAACAGATGCCAAGAACTGGCTCAATGGACAGGATACGATTTCTGCCAAGCTGGGTTAAACAAGTTGGTCCTGAATTCAGATAAATGCCTAAATAGATTTGGTGATTATGTGGAAAAGTGATCGGCAAGTATGCCCTTTAATTCTCTTTTGTATTTTCTGTTTAATGTTAATAAATAATTTTTTATTACCTTTGTAAAACTGTTTTTGGATCCGTCCTCGTACATTCAACAGTATAGAATTATTTGCAACCTTCTCATACAAGAAATGCTACAAAATTCACATCACTGCTTTTTAAAATAAACTGAAAATTAACTACTTATCACAGAAACTTCAGAACCATTCTTATTAGAATTTTTCATCTTCAAAACCATTAACTTCAAAATATTCTGACCAAAAGTATACAGAATATCAGAAAATTCCAAGAAAAATCTGTTATAATTTCTATTACTAACAACATAAAATAATGGCAGATAATTCTATGGTAATTCAAATTAGCAGTGCCCAAGAAATGACAGGGAAAAAAAAGAACGATTAAATTTTTCTCTTTACATGCATTTAGAATGATTATTTGTTGAAAATTAACTTAACCATCAGTGTGTTTTTAATTTACATGTTCTACATCAACACTTACAGATATAACAGACTATCATCCTGAAATATAGAGAACAGGGTTGCCATATTGGCCTTTTTAAGGCAAAAATATGGAAATTTGGCCTTTTTCCAAAGCCCTTGGCCATAGGAATTTTCATTTGACCTTAAATTCATTTATGGCCTTTTTTGGCTTTATTTTCGTTAATGAATTTTAGAACAATTTTTAATTACTTATTCTATTGTTTTTTAATAAATTTCTGATATTACGCATTGCAAATGATCTATATTGAGCTGTTGAATGAAAGAGCTCCTGAATAGAACAAGGATGTTTTAAATTTCTTTCACTTAAATTTTAGTTTAATAATGGAACATTGAACATATGCCTATCAAGTGGGATTCGTTTTCGTGAAGGACAGCTGTTTTTCAAATAGCAAATGACATTTTCAACCAATCTGTCAAATTTGGCCTTATTTTTAAGAAGGTTTGGCCTTATTTAGCTATTTTGATCTGGCAACCCTGATAGAGAATAACAATTTCAACTATTATCACATCTGGCAACATAATAAATGTGTGCTGTCAATCAGCAGTTTCAAAAATGAAAATGTAGCAAAAGCAACATTTTAATTATTATGCTTTATAATTAAGTCTAGCCTAATTAAGTCAAATGATTTAAATTTAAATAAGACAAATTGTTTTTATAAAAAAATTAAATTATTTAAATTAATTTTCTAAATTTAAGAGGAATCCAAAACAAACATACACCAAACATGCTGTAATAACAATTTAACATAAAACATCACTGACCAAAAATTGACCATAAAGAATTTTTCTAAAGCAAGAGAATAAAGGAGTATTAAATTTTACGACAAATGAATAATACAGCTGCAATTTTAAAATCCCCATGGCAGAATCGAGGCGACAATGTCACAGAATGGCAAAAGTTTCTTGCAGAAAGATCTTCATTTTGAAAAATTATATTTTTGGGAGAATTAACACAATCATGCAAAAGCACCAAGATGATTCCACAGACCTAGTTATTTTTTCTACAGATGAATCACTTTCAAACATTCTGGATCAGATAAAAGGGAAAGAGGGAAGTTGGCCTTTCAGTTTTTTTGTTTTATTTAAACATTAAATAAAACTGAATTTGTTAAACTAAATGCTTTACTTTATTTATTAATTACTCTTATATTTGTTCATTGGTAAATTCTTACTTCACGGAACATTCTTGCAGAAAGATTCTGGTATTAATGAAGCTTGTTGTGGAAAACATAATAATTTTCTGTCACAGGGTTTAAAAAACTAATAGAATTCAAATGAAATAATGGTAAAAAAAGTGCAATAGCTAAGAAATATTTATCACTGCATACATATGTCATTTTTAACATTTTGCATACGAATAAAAGTATATTACCTGTACACAAGGTTGACGGCTCTGTTGAATAGGAATGCCCTGCCCGTAGCTCCAGTAAATCTTGTACTAATCAGTTCTCCACGATTAGTCAAGACAGTATCACAACTGGCACACAAAAAGAGACGGGCGCCTCCAATATGCCTTAAAAACAGTTTTCCCATGTTGTAGAGCTAATGAAAAATACAAAGCTCAATAAGTCTTAAATATATTAGTTAAAATTTTAAAAAATATTAATTTAATAAGCAACATATGTATGTGTGACACCACTTACTGAAAAAAATCTCAAGAGAAAAAAATTATTAAGAAAGTAAAAAAAAAAAAGAAACCATTTGTTTATTGCAGAAAATTTAATATTCATTAAAACAGCTTATTTATAACAATAATTTAATATTAGATATAAAACACGGAAAAAAGTTTATAAAACTTCCATATGTGCCATCTTTTACATTAAACATAAATTAAGTTATGCAACCCCAAACAAAGAAACGAAACTGGTCTTTCAACACGGAAAAATTCCCATTTCTGCTTTAAAATTAATAAAACAATCCCCAAAAATAACCTACTTTTAATAAAAAAAATCAGTTATGTCGAGGATATATGGAAATATTTATATTGTGCTATGAGAAAATCATAAAAAATGCTCCTCAGCTGAAAAGTTCCAATGTTCTAGATCATGCTCTGACGCTCAGCTGATTATAATACACAACTTCTCAGAACCAGTTGACAACAAAGGCCAGCGAATGAAAATAAATAAACGACCATTGCCAACTTTTCAAGATATCTAGCAATAGTCACGTGACTTATTATTATTATTATTTTTTTTAGTTTTTTTAATGCAATCCGATTGCCTAGGAATATTCATTTGAAATTGAAAGAAAAAAATTCGATTGTTCTCCCAAAAATTTTGAAAGAAATTTTTTGCATTTTCTAGAAAAGAGATTATTAATTATTTCTTCCCTGGTGTTCAAAATGTGAAATGAGCTGAATACATTATTCCTTGCTTCATTGCTTTCTCACTTCATTGCTTTGCTCTTGCGAAAGTTTGAGGAAATCAAAATGGCGGAAGACTTAGCTTCTAATCTTAATAGTTATCAAATTCAGCTGCAACAGGTATGTAAAAATACGCTTTGATAAATATTTTATTTTCATTCATATGATTTACTAAATATTGCATATTGATCCAACATTGAAAAGTACAGTTCATTGAGTTTTGCTTCGAACACGATGGAGTGATCAACCAGCACAAGTACCTATCCTTGATTAAGAATTTTACAGTTACTACCTATATTATTTTTCAGTATATTCTTAAAACAAATATAAAAATACATGCTTTGAAAGGACCGTTCTTTTATGTGTTCGACGTTCAGCACAGGCGCTGAATAGTAACCGATACTCTTAACATTAAGTTTAGCCTAGTCTAGTGTGTTTTTTCTGTCTTCACACAGATAAAAACAACATATTCTTCTGTATTGTTACTTAATCCAAATTTTATAAGTGTTGACTAAAGTGCAAATTGAAAATATTTCTTAATATCTGTGTTTAGTTGTTAGAAATGGCCATATATATCTAAATACCCTTCCAATTTAGAGTAAAATGGTATTTAGTACCAAAATGTTTGTGTAAGTAAGTTGACCAGTTGCTTATTTTTAAGAGGATATTAAAATATTTGTTGTCACAGTCAGCTTGACATTACTATAGAAAAAATGATGTGATGTACAGTATCATTATACCCTGTCAAATAATCATGAATCCAAACCTTAATGTATTTAAAACTAATTGATATATTTCCTTAGAATTTAGTTCTAAACACTAGTAACCACAGGTATTATAAAAGTAAAGTGAAGTTTAATTTTTATTGCCCAGAATTGAGTATTTTTTATTTCATAGAGCTCCCATTATAGCTATAATACAAATAGAAAAGCATATTGTATCATTTATCGTGATGCAGCTACTTAGGTATATCTTGCATGTTTTCAGCTTTATTTTGTCTTTGACTATACTTGATTTTATTAATTTTTTTTTATTTTATTAAAGTGATAGCATTTTTATTCTTGTTAAATTTAAGTGGAACAGAAAAACAAACTATTAAAATAGGGAAGCAAACTGTCAAATTTTAAGTGGATTGTATTTGTGTAAGACACTATATAAAAAAATCAAGAAATAATGTTTTTAAATAATTGAATAAGCTATTTAAAAATCCATTGAATCTGTTTTGTGTTGATGATAATTCCCCATGTGTCTGAAAGTTACAGGCATGTGATTTTAGGTCATCATAAAGTGATGAGAAACTCTTCACCCATGTTGGCTATGTAAGTTTATACTTACAAAAATTCCATATATGGTTTTGCAGTTTCAGACAAATTTGATAATTTTTATCAGTTTTTCATGACTATCTTTGAAATGTTAATGTAGTAATTTAGGTATAACCAAAGTGTACGGTACTTCCCTCTCCAAGCTGGTACCAAATAATCGGAAGCTCGCCAAATGTTGGCCATGTTACCATCTGTCATTGGGTTACCACATTTGGGGTTTTATCGCCAAAAAAATTCAAGTTTGGCACCGTACCATACACTTTGGTTGGGCCTTAATTTACAGTACTTTGCCATGCATAAATATTGTTGCACTTTACTACTAGCATGTCTGTCACTAAATTTAAGCAAGTATGCCATGTATAAAAACCTTGGGCCACTGTGGCCTAGTAGTATGGTCTGTGCTTCGGGGTTGGAGGGTTCCAGGTTTGAAACCTAATTCATGTGGGTCTGTTGCACATTAAGTCATACATATGAGGGCATCCTCCTGCTGGTGTGGTGCAAAGGTCTGGAGAGGGGATGTTAGCTAAAGTGTCATCCTCGCTATCTGATTGCGGTTCAAAATAAAGTTTGTCCCCAAACAGCCCTCGTGTTGATTCAAAATTGGAAGTTAATTTAAGAGTGTAAACTTTATAAATCTAAGTGTTATTGTGTTTGGCCACCGTGTATGTAAAAATATTCTTAAGAAGTAATATGTTTTGAAAAAATTGAATAAGCTTTTCAAAAATTCATTGAATCTGTTTTGTGTTGATGATAATTCCCCATGTGTCTGAAAGTTACAGGCATGTGATTTTAGGTCATCATAAAGAAATCGGAAACTCTTCACCCATGTTGGTTATGTAAGTTTATATTTACAAAAATTCCATATATGGTTTTGCAGTTTCTGACAATTTGGTAATTATCTGTTTTTCATGAGTAGCTTTAAAATGTTAATGTAGTAATTTACAGTACTTTGCCATGTATAAATGCTGTTACTAAATGTCACTTTACTGTTAGCATGTCTGTAAATATGCCATGTATAAAAACCTTGGGCTACAGTGGCCTGATGGTTAGGTATGGGAAAAACCTGCCTGTTTAACCGAAAACCTTTTTTTCCCCCTTCGGTTAACCGTTGTTTTTTTTGTCCTGGTTATAACTGGTTATTTTCTTAAATCCAATAACCAGGTGGGGAAAAAAAAAAAAAAAAACGGATTGGAGGATAGTCGCGATTTTAGGTTCGATTAGACTAAAATTTACTAAGTTATGAAACTTTGAATTTTATCATCGTAGACCAATCAACGACAATCGCTTCCTCGTGGTATCTGTTGGTTGGCGGAATAGTGAAATAGTCTTTAAGAATATTGGTCAATTGATATTTACTGTAAAAACAATATTAATAAATAAATTTTGTCTAAACAGCATTTTTTTTTTTATAAAAACACCCCCAAAAAACAAGTTTTGTGTGGTTGTAACCAGCAGGTTCAACCGGAGGTGGAAAAAAAACCTGAATAACTGAAAACTGGTTATTTTGGCAATAACCACCATCCCTACTAGTGGCGAGGTCTCGGCTTCCCAATTCCACTGAAGATCTGCCATGTATATTGCACATTAAATCATACACAGGAGGCCAGATATCCTCCTACTGGTGTGATGCAGAAGTTTAGAGAGTGTGTACCAGCTCAGATGTCATTCTCGTCATCTGATCGTGGTTCAAAATGACAAAGTCCTTTCCCAAACGGACTTTGTGTTGCTTCAAAATGGGATGTTAATATAACTAAACTTTAAAAACCTTATGCTATGGTCACAGATTTTGCTATGTAAGGTTGTTAAACATGGTGTATTTTAGTGGGTTTTTTTCTAGTGAGAAAGTGACATTTTGTTCAACTTTCAGCCAATATTGTAAATGAACCATTTAAATGGAATCGTAAGTTTTTGTTTTCCTATTGATATCTTCTTTGAAAATTATTGTAATTTCAGTAGAATTTTTGTAAAATTTTTATTCAATTTGAAAACATTGTCAGAAAAGTGACTTCCCCTTATTTTAATTTGAAAAGAATAGTAAATTGTACCCTATATCATGTATACTAACATATAATAGCCTACTTAGCACATTCTTTAATTGCACCTTTTCGAGTATCCTCTCTAGCAATTCAACATTAGTTGCCATCCATAATATTGGCACGAAATTTTACTTTACCTTTGTGCCAAAATGCCGTGTTACGAACCGAGTTGCTAATGGCATGTTGACTCTATTGGTTGTTATATTCAGTGAATTTAGTGCATCTTTTAGGTTTGTGGGGCTGATAGGAAAAAATATGTTTTCATAGTAGTCACTTTTTTTAGTGTGGTCAAATTTGACCTAAGGTGGAATTCAAGCTACTTACTGAAAGTGACTCGTTTTTTAAACCCGTAATTGGTTTTTCTTTTGATGACACCTTCTGTTTTGGGAATGTTCTGTCATTTTAATGCAGTTGAGAACCTAAATGATAGTTGAGTGTTTATGGATTCCATGTAATTCTTGTATTGGATTATAATGTCTTTATTTTAGTTTATAAGTAGGGCAATTGAGCATTGATACGGGATGTTTAAGTGCTAAATAAATAAAGCATGAAAAAAGTGTGTAGGTAATGGTTTATTTTACTCTGATTAAAAAAAAAAAAATCAATAAAATATAAGCAATCTAATGAAATGAACACGTAGAATAATAATAAAAGAAAGTCCAATCCATTTTAGCCTAGCCATATTTTAAAGTTGATTTTACTTTCTTAATTATATCATTTTCTTTTCATAATTATAAAATTGGATCAAGTCGTTTTAAAATTATAATGACAAATCAAAATTGTTTCAATTGTCTCCACTGACAACCTGTTTCTTTCATCCAGACCATTGAGTTGATTAGGGAAAATATTCTCTCCACATTTGCTATTTGGGCTGGAGTGCCAAATATGTATTCGCATAGTTTTATTAGACATGATTTATGATCAAAATATTACTTTACATGTGTAAAAAACTTCAGCCGTCTCTCTTCTATACCCATTTTCATAGTTGTTTCGCAGTTTTGGTTGGTA
>BGPR01036696.1:0-15436 GCA_013235015.1 Araneus ventricosus
TTTGTATCATCGTGATGAATGTCAAACTTCAAGGCTAAAGTAAACCAAAACTCTTTAACTTTACAGAGTTTACTCACCTGACAATAAGAATCATTAAGAACAATACAATACTTTCGATAATTTAATAAAAATTACAATGAAATAACTAGCTAAAAAATGTCTTCGACCGCGTCAATGCTACAAGTACAAGTGGAATTACTACAAAAGTTGCAAAATTTTCGAGCCTTTCAAGCCAGAAAGCAATGTTGAAACGTTTTTATTATTTTTTTAAAGAGAGAAATTAAGAAAAAACGGTTGTAATGATGTTAAATTAAATCAGGAATTCTGGCTTGGCTCTGGGGGGCTGTAGCCCGATAGCCCCCCCTTTCCCGGATTTGCCACTGGTTGCGCGCAACTAATGGTGTGCACATTGAAATGATGGAATAAAACATTTCAGAAAAAACTAATATTTTTTTTATGGGACATAACAAACTGTAAGTGCATATCATTGTTTTTAATTATTTTTTTAAAGTGTAAAAATACATTTCGGACACTCTGTATTATATATATATATCGCAAGAATTGTTTCAAAGTCTCCTATATTTTAAAGTAATTTTTTCTGATATACTTTCTTCATGCGTTTTTAGTTTTCGCAAGAATAAAATATCTCAACAGAATAGTGAAGTATGCAATCATTCTGGTTAACCCTTTGAGACGCACTACCCTTTAAAGTTTGACTACAACTTTTTACTTTCTCATATACGAAGTATACAAAGAGAAAGTATTGTAATAGTCAAAAAATTCGAACTCGAGATTTTGACGAATCTCCACGTTTTAGATCTCCCTGAGTCCGAAAAACACAATTTTGGAATTATGTCTGTGTGTCTGTCTGTGAACACGATAACTCGAAAACTATTAGAGCTACGGGGATGAAATTTGGTATGTGGTATTTAAACATAATTTGTAGGTTTCTATCAAATTTTGGACAAAATCCGTCAGCGGGAAGTCTGTATGTCTGTATGTCCGAAGTCATGTGAACACTATAACTCAAAAACTTGAATAGCTAGATGGATAGAATTTGGTACACAGTTTTATCGTCATGAATGTAGGCCCGTATAAAATTCTGGGACAAATCCGTCAACGTGCTGACTGTCTGTCGGTCTGTATAATCGCATACTTGTTCAACTCCATGCGCATGCGTTCCGATAGCAATGCCTGTGCAAAGAAGGGACACTCCAAAACTTGGCAGTTTGCCAAAAACCAATTCTGGCGGCGAGATTTTGTAAGGAAGCAAACATTTAGGGCTTCTCGCCAGGTCCTGTTGCGCAAAAAAAATGCGCAGAGGATTTTATTTGTTTTGATCTTTCAAACCACGCGTGGTTCTAACGTTGGTTAACTTGCGATGGAAGTTTATGTGGCGTCTTTTATTATTCTAGCTTGTATGAACTATATTTTTCTATAAGTATGCTATGATGGTTCTATACATCCTATTTCATTTTGATTGTACTTTCATAATTGATCTTTATCAAACATGTTATGAAGGAATTGCCCTCTTAAAGAATTTGAACTGTATTAAACATTTTGCAGCTTATACATCATTGTACATTGTATTGATTATAAAGGAAGGATTACGCCACTTTGTCCTTGAGACGGTAAGAGTGGAAAATCGGTTCGCATCTAATCGCTACGCATCTCTTTGAATTTGATTCTTTACGTAAATATTTTACATTCACTATAATCTACAATGAGAAACCTTCTGATAGTCATTGGATTCTGGGTTACAGTAGGTTCGAATTTTTTTATCCACGCGGTCGGAAGGGAAACAGCACCTTTTTGGGAAAGTATACTAGAAAATGTAGGGGAGACCACTCCCTCTGGTTTCGTTTGTGTTTAGTCTATTTAGGCCTAAAGAAGTATGCAGGTAAAATTTCGTAACGATTACACTCTCAGCTTTGACTCTGTGGGTGTGCCATCAGCTGTGCCACTGCGCCACTAGAGCTCTGAAAAGTGCGACTAAGAGAGAATTGCAGTGAAGCGCGAAAATGAGTAAAATCTTTTGCATATGAATGAAAAAGCACTACTTTATACCTGTGTAGCAAATTTAGCATGACCCAGGGTGCACCACAAAAAGGCCTGTGACTCTACACCCCCAAAAAAGAAAAAAAATCTTGGTTATGTATGAGTAAGTGAGATAAATATTTACAGTTCTATATTATATATAAGAAAAAATATTTGTTGTATATGATGAGTAAATGAGATAAAAAAAAATATCTGCACAATTATATAAAATTAACGGTAGCGAAACTCAAAATCGAGAGCAAAAAATTCATGCAGCTCTAAGTAAAGATGACCAGAGCTACTGATAACCAGCGGGAGTGGCCTCCCCTAAACTTTCTCGTATACTTCCCCAAAAAGGAGCTGTTTCCCCTCCACCGCGTGGATAAATTAGAAGACCACATACCAAATTTCAATTATCTAATGTAAGTTACTAAAAGATTTGCACACATCTAAGCAGCCTTTTAGCTTGCCAGCAATATCTCCGATCTGATTGTTACAAATTTACTACCGATAGTTGTAGTTGAAAATATCATGCAAATTGGCAGAGTGCTTAAGAAATTAAAAAGCATGAAGAACAGAACTGATGAATCAATTGACACTAATTTTGGTTTGTTACTTTATAACTTTACTTTTAACAACTACTTTCGTTCTGTCAGAGTAAAAATAATGCAAAATCCACTCAGAAAAAAATGCATTACGAAATATACAAAATAAAACTAATTGCAAATCAAATATGCAACTCTTATTGAGAAAATGTTTCGGCGTGAAAGAAAAATTAAAGAAAACACTCCATAATTAATTCACTTTTATTCGAGAAGAAGTTGGCAGTGAGCCAGGACAGACCGTATTACGGGAACAGCAGCAACCAGTACGCATGCGCGTGGAAATAACGGATTCTCTTCAAAAGTAAATTATACGGACCGACAGACAGTCAACCCTTTGACGGATTTGGCCCAAAATTTTATACGGACCTACATTCATGACGATAAAACTGTGTATAAAATTTTATCCATCTGGCTTTTCAAGTTTTTGAATTATAGCGTTCGCATGACCTCGAACATACAGACAGATAGACTTCCCGTTGACAGATTTTGTCCAAAATTTGATAGAAACCTACAAATTATGTTTAAAGACCACATACCAAATTTCATCCCCGTAGCTCTAATAGTTTTTGAGTTATCGTGTTCACAGACAGACACACAGACATAATTCCAAAATTGTGTTTTTCGGACTCAGGGAGGTTTAAAACGTGGAGATTCGTCAAAATCTCGAGTTCGAATTTTTTGACGATTACAATACTTTCTCTTTGTATACTTCGTATTCGAGAAAGTAAAAATCGAGAGACCTTGACTTACTAAGGATCAGTCATTTCCAAAAATTCTAACCCTCCCCCACAATATTCCTTGAATCGAGTTAATTTTCCCCAAGAAAAACAAGTGTCGTATTGAAATTTTTTTATTTATTTTTAATTTATCGTTTTGGATCTTAAAAAAAATGGACTTTACCCAAAGTCAAGTAAATGATAATAATAATAATTTTAACTCTAGCGCGTTGTGTCTTATTAATAACCCAGTGTTCATCCAGGCCATGCCTTAAGGAAGCTCAGTCTACATGAGATCTTTTAACAAAGGAAAACAGTTATTAACTGTAAAATTTTGAGTATTTGAATAAGAACAAGATGAATTTAAAAGAGAAGTAATAATTTAAAACTTTTAAGGAGTCTGTCCTCCTACCTTAAATCAACCTGTGAAGACCTGAATAACATACATTTATTTAAAAAAATCATTAAAACATAAACAACAGTACATTGAAATGATCCATCTTAAATATAAAAACACAATTCAGGATTTTGTTTGAGAAGCCAATTTTAAATATAAACTTGAGGCATTTTGGAAGAAATTTAAAGAATTGAAGCAAATGCCATTCACAAATACACATGTTTATTTCCAGACTACATATAACATGGTCACTTCACTTAAACCTTTCACATCATAAAGTCAACCCAAATTGAAGTTTACGGAAGAAAATAAATGATCATAATTACAGCAATATCATTCGCTTGAAATTTATCTTGATTAAAATATTAATTATTTCATCAAATTTTACATATCATTCCATGACACGAAACAATAATAAATCAATTTTCCTTTCAAACAATAAACATTTCACTGCACCTTCTCACAAATTCAACCAAGTAGCACAAACAGGAATTACTCAGATTTGCCTTTGCAAAATATAGAAATTCAGAAAGATTCATTTTTTGATTAATCTTTCTTTTCACGTGGACCGAACTACATTTTTTTTTTACTATTATTAACAGTTACGTAGCATTTCCGGCCAGGATTATGAATTTATATATAATTTTCCTTCAGTTTCTGGGCAATCTCTAATTAGAGACCCAGATCTGCGCAATTTACCAATTTTATTTGGTCGCTGCACGTAACCTCGCAAAAATTTGTCTGTCGAACAAACAATCGTGGTTTAATCGCCTCCAGTATTTAGCGAAAGTGTTTAAAACTTACGGAGTCTCTTCGCTCCGCTCCGGCCATGGGAAAGCTGAAGGCCCCCGGTCGAAAATTACGTACCACCTTGTCTTCTCACCTCATGACTTCCCTTCTCCGATCTGCCTAGCAACCCAAAATTTCTTTTCCGAAGCCCCCAAACTGAATGACCATTGGTCAAAAAACACAGCCGGGACTTTACCCTTCGAGAAAATTCTTCCAGCCTGCAACAGAAAATGCAAAAGGGGTCAAAGACCCTCCCGCAAATTCGCAGAAAAACTCAGAGTGGGAAAGGGACCACTGTAAGCCTTCCGTCCGGAGATAAAAAAAATGGCGAAGAGAAGGAATATATTTTTCCCAACACTACACAAGAACCAAAGGCACAGATGTTCTCTTTCCGTCATAGCGTCCTGCCACGTAACATGATCGGCGTAGTGTGCCAGCTGATGGCACAGCTAATTTTATTCGACGATTATACGTACACTTTCTCTTTAAATAATTTAAAAAAATTATGGAATAAATAGTTTAAGATACAGCCAACAAAATAATGTAGAAATTTTTTCCAATAATTTTTTTGTACCAGAAAAAAAATTAGAAAAAATTCCTTGAAAAATTAGGCTTTTAAATACCGTGCCATAGCTGAAAATTATGGACCTGCTTGATTCGTGCGGCCATCTATTATTAAAAAAGAAAGTTAAAAGTGAATACTAAACCTATTATTTTCCATTTATAGTTGAATTTAACGGTTTGAGAAGCGAGTGAAGTTAGGTGTGCCATATAGTGGACCACTGCGCCGCAAAGGGTTAAAGGAAAACTCCAAATACTTTCTCACAGTGACATGAACGCTACCATTTCCAGCTGATACATAGACCTTAGTGTAATTTGGAACTCAGTGGAGAAGAAAGTGATTATTAATGGCAAGAAAAAAAATCATGTAATATATTACTTATAGATGCAGATATTTCGAGAAATAAATAATGTGTGCAATTATTAAATATATTCAAACTCATAATTAAAAATTTAGAGGTTTTCAGGTCCTTGTAATATTTAGACAAGGTTTGGCAGACTGACACAGACTATACTTGAAAAAAGACGCTTCATTCATATATGGATCCACCTATTTAAGGCAGGGCAGGATTAAACTCTTTCGGGGCCCTTTCTTCTTCCAAAACCAGAGAGTTGGCTTCAATATCTCGCATGTAAAAAAAATTAAGATTTAAAAATAATTTTAAACAAAATAGTAAAATTAAAAACTTTTTAACCTATTCTAAATACTAAAAGTGTGCCAGGACTGCTGACTTGCGAGTCAATCAGCCAATTGCAAAAAAGACCACACTTATCTACAAGCGAATCTGAAAATAATAAGAAAAAAAATCACAAGAAAAATGTTCTGAAATTTAAAGGTGCCCAATTTTTATTGGATATGTTCGAGTACATGCCCCATGTAAATCAAAAACATCCAAGGCCCCTAGTAAAACTTGAATAAGGCTTAGAGACTAACTGCAATTGGAGGCACTGTCCACATTCCTTGACATGCATATATGATCGATAAGAGGCGAACTTATTAAATTTGCTGCAAGTTAAAATGTATCTTACTCGGAATGTAGATAATTTATACATGAATTAAATGCAACATTATTTAAAAACATTTTTTAAAACAATATTGAACAATCGAACTAACTCAAGGACCGAAATGAAAATTCATATTGGTCTATTTCGTACATCAAATAAATAATGCATTTCTAATATGCACATTTTTAATCACAAAATTTTAGTGTTTCTCTCTTTGTACAGAAAACAAGTTTAAGTAGGTTTTAGTACAATCATTTTGTATAGGAAAATAAGTTTAAGTACATTCGCATCCCGTTTTGAAGCTATACTAGAGTTATTTGGAAATGGATTTGTAGTAGAAATAAAAGCAAGATGTATGTCAAATTCCAAAGGAAAGAATTGTGACCTTGTTTTTTCAACTCTATTTCAAGAGCCTTAAAACTAATTAATTGACAAACTATAAGTGAGTACGAAATAAATGTTAAAAATAACATAAGTTTTGTTATTCTCCATTTTCTTCAAAATATCTTGTTTGCAAACGACAACTCTTGGAGCTCAGACATTTGTCCACAAATTGTCCAGTACATTTCTACAAAATTTCCCAAAACTGTAACTACAATACGAATTTCCAAATGTTTCAAGTAAAAGTCATAACTGACCCTAATATACGAACTCATTAATCTGACTGAAGAAGCCCAACACATAATAAAAAAGTAAGTTATTCCTTTGTAGAGAAGAATTGGAAATGTACGATTTATACGATATAAAACCATTATCCAAGAAATTTGTCTGGAAAACGGTCAATATTTCAGTATGAAAACCTTTCATGACTCCGATACAGCCATATGTATGTTAAATAGCTAGTCAGTTTTACATTTTTAATACAGGAGTGACTATGATCCAAATATAACTAGGATTTCGGATTTGTGTCCTTTTCAAATCTGTAATTTCTCTCAATCTTTCTCAGATTTTAGTTTAGGACAAAATAAATAATTCAGATGTTAATCCTATGGGTGTTATGACAAAATATAGCACATTCTTGAATACTGATAGTCTAGATGCTGTACAGACCATGTAAAATTTATTCTCATTGTGAAGTTTAGAGACCAAAAAATTTATCTCAAGGCTCTTGATCAAGATTTTCTGCGACAATTTATTAAATAGCTAACTACTCTCTTCCTGCTTCTGTTTTTCTCCAACACCTGTTGACATGCATACTTCAGGTTCTAATCCTTTACTGGAAGGGTTAAGTGAAAAGCCTTTATCTTCATTAAAATGTCCCGATAGTGCTACTAAACTTAAGCACCAATATGTTTTGTTGCTAACAATGGGGAACTTCAGCATTTTTTTAAAACAAGTAAAAGCAATCCGTATTTATAGAAAAAATCATTCCAATTTCAAATATACAAGTGAAATTTTACTTAAAAATTTATTTTAATATTGAGGGCGAAAGATGCACCGAAACAGTAGGAATGATAATGCAATCCGAAACGCACTTTCATTGGTCGAGTCGATTTTGACGTCACATGTGTCTTCCTTCGTATACTTCTCTTTCGCTACTTTTGTACCTTGTTTTGATTCAAGGCGTTTGTACAAGCTAACATTTTAGATGTGAAGTTTTGGGCCTTTCTACTATTCAACGTTTAATTTCATAATGGATATTGGTTTTGTAGCTGGTAAATCGGATAATTTGCCAAAGATTGATTCTGCCAAGGAAAGATGGACAGAAAACCCCCGGCTTGTAAATTATATCATATGTCGAGTTCCTTCCCAGTGGTGAAACCATCAATGCGGTATGATACTGTGAAACATTGCGAAAACTGCGGCGTGCAATTCAAAACAAAAGGCGAGGAATGCTCAGTCAAGGCATTGTGTTGAAATTTAACGTCCCCATTCTGCTAGGGCCACTAAAAACCTTATTCAACAATTCAGTTGGGAGAAGTTTAATCACACGCCGTACAGCCCCGACATCGCACCTTCAGACTACCACTTGTTCTTGAACTTGAAGCGTGATTTTGGAAGGAGGCACTTTGACAGCGATGACGACGCAAAAAAATGTGTTCAGTAGTGGTTGTCTTCATTGGCGGCATCTTTCTTTGAAGAGGGTATAGACAAGTTGGTTTCCCGCTATGACAAATGTCTGAACAATGGTGGCAACTATGTAGAAAAATAGTTTCCGAAATGTTCTTTCATGTAAAAATAAATTTTGTTTTGAAAAAACATTTTTTATGAGAGTTTTTCCAAAACGGTATTTTCCGGACACGCCTCGTAAAGAAACCTATATAAATTTATGTAGAGGAGAATTTACATCTTATTTTGTCTCCTCTGGGAATTTAATTTAAACCCGCATACCCAGATGGCCAAGAACGCCCCAAACGCCGTCGAAGGACAGTTGAAGAAAAATGCGAACGCAGCACATTTAAAAAAAAAAAACGGGGACTATCATATCTTCCCGCGCAGTCGAGAGCGGAAGACCTGCGTCACTGATGGGAGCGAGATCCGAAGAAGACGGGCGTGGTTGTGTCTGGTTATGCAGATGCCATTGTAACTTGCTTTTCTTAAGCCTAACGGATCGTAACCCTCTGTCACTAATATCTTTAGTTTTAGTCTTAATAGCAATTGCTAACTTTGAATACCATGATTCCCTCTAACTCAACTTTTCTTTAAACTGTAAATATTTTCTTTGTAAATATAATTGTGTTCTCAATAAATTGTGTTTGTTTAACACAGAGCCTTTTCATTTTAGTTTTCATACCCCTATCATACCGCCGAGTCTTTAACCCCCATTCCTACAAACTTAGGGATCGGCCGGGATTTGACCCTAACCCTAAATGAAATTTTTAAAAGTTAAAACTAAAGATTAACAAAATCAAGTAATTTCCTTAAACGCTACATGCCACACCCTACCTATACGCCTACGCTCCACCTGCCCATGTCTTTCCATGTACGGCTACGAAGCATCCAAGCTCAGCGCCTCCTCTGAAAATTCTTCAAGATGTGCCGCCACAACGACTGAATTCAATTCCTTCCAGTCCGACACGGAACCCTTCAACAGCCTAGAGTCATCCAGCTCCATATCCAGTTCTGAAGCTTCCTGTCTACTACAAGAGTGCTCTTCCCAGCCTGTTTGATGCAACCGAGTATCCAAGTGTACGCCGCCGTCAGTCCAGCTCTACCATGAAGTCTCCATACAGTCCCATAAAGCGCCTGTGAAGTGTCCTATAGTATTCCAGTTACTTCTTTGCTCCGGTCTACCTCTGCCGTGTCCGAAAAGTTTAGTGGACCCAGAGTATTCATTTCTACTTCCCAGTGTCTATTCATCCAAAGTACATCGTGTATTAGTGTCTCCAGGTCTAACCTCCATTGTCTATTTCGTCATCAATGTGAGCAAGCTTCAATTGGCGATTTTTCTTGAAAAAAAAATTCATCTGCGTCCGGCAGATTGATACAAATAAATAAATATTCAAATTATCTGCATCCGGCAGATTTTGCAATAAACAATCTGCATTTACTCAGACTGCTCTAAAATCAGAGCTGCCCTCTAAAAATCGCTAATGTGATTATTATTATCGAAAGTAAACTAATAGTACAAATCAGTGAAAATCATCTTGTGCTACAAAGTAAGTGTCACCTTCATTTTGAATTCTACTCAAAATCAACTAACTGAATCCAGTCAAGATCTCTGTACAAGTTCCACTTCTGATGTTGTCATTTGAAATTATTATATTATTATTAATTGAATTATTGCATTTAATGTGTTCTATGCATTATTTTGAATATTATTTCCTCTTTTTGAAGTACGATTCTTTACATAAATATTTTGCTGTGTAAATTCTGAATTTTAGTTTCATATTTGCATCATTTCAATAGAAATATAATTTCAGTTCTTATTCATTGCTCTAATAGTAAAAAATAACTTGAATAAGTAAAATTAATCTCTTTCTAAAAGCGAAACCAGCGTTTCGTAATATTTTGTGCTCAGTGAACGAAAGCGGAACTTATAACTCATTAAGTATGCACATATATTAATTCCAGTTGCTGATAAGATTTATTCCAGTTAACTAAAGTTCCTTTTTGATTTATTGTTTTACTTTATTCGTTTCTCGAATCTAAATGCTTAATTAATATTCAGTTTTTCCAGCGGTTCAAAATACATTAATAAAATCGATATTTCTTTTTCTGATCGTGTGTGTTGTTCTATGTTTTCTCTCTGAAATTAAAGCTTCATCGAGTGTTTTAAAAGAAGTGTTATTCGATGTGAATAAAATTTTATCCTACTGTTAATTTTGAAGTGTATTAGCGTCTTGATATATTAAACTGAAATAGTGCGGTATGTGTTAAATAGTTATAAAAGCTAAGAATCAATTTATGCTGAATTTTGTCTGAATAAAATAAAAGGGAATCATTAAAGTATAAATATTCAGGTATTCTGTCTATTTATATCTCTTAATAGAAAAAAGGCAGTTTCATTGAAGAAATCGATAAAATCTTTAATTTAATTATTAATTGTCTTTAATCATAAAGTTAAATCTAACATTACTGAAGGTGAATTTTCCTTTAGATAATTTGTTTACGATAATAAAACATTTAACTTTTCTTCCACAAAAATGGCTTTAATACTAAAAAGCAAAAAAGATGATCTGATTGTTCTAGCTTCTGAATTAAAATTGGAAGTAAGTAAAGATATGACTAAAGTAATGATAAAAGATATAATTCTTAAGAGTCCTGGGTAGAATGAAGATGATGTTAAAGCGCCTCTCGATGGTATCAGCGAAGAGAGAGAACTAGAACTCGCAGAAAAGAAAAGAATACAGGAACTTGAAGAAAAAAGACGAGTAGAAAAAATCGAAGAAAAGAAAAGAATACAGGAACTTGAAGAACGAAAGAGAAAAGATGAACTCGAATTGGAAAAACTCAGACTAGAAACTCAAGCTAAATTAAATTTAGGAACAGCAGAACATCCACGGGTGACTAGCAATGAAATAAACAAACTGCTTCACAAGTTCGAACCCAAAGAAGACATCAGTCTCTATTTGGTATTGTTTGAGAGACAAGCCAGTAGAATAGCTATCCCTAAGGAATTATGGGTTTCGCATCTCGTAGGTCTACTTCCATTAGAAATTACTCACATCATAGCCAGAGAACCCGAAGAGCAAGCGAATAACTATGAACATGTTAAGAATCTCCTATTGCAAAGATATAAATTAACTCCCGAAAAATTCCGACTATTGTTTGTAACACATCAAAAATCTGAAGAAAAGACCTGGATAGACTTTTATCACGAACTCAACATTTATTTCAACGGTTGGACGAAGGGACTGAAGGTAGACATCTACGACAAATTAAAAGATCTGATCATCACAGATCAAATGAAGAAGGAGGCACCGATTGAATTCAAAGAGCATTTTTTGGACGAATGGTCCAACATAATTTCTCCAAACGAATTGGCAGAAAAGTTGAAGAATTCGAGGACGTAAGAAAGACCTTAAATCCAAAATAATTTGGAAACAACTTCTTTAAAGGAAGAAATGAAAATAAGGGAAGGTATAATAAGTTTGAGAAGCAACCAAGGTATGAGAATAGGTCTGGAGAATCCAACTTCAGTGGAAACCAGGCAAGAAAGAAAAATTATTCTAACTCTCCTCATTACTCTCATTCCAGTTCGCCCAAATATAAGAAATCTACAGACCATGTAGAAGAAACAAGTAATCTTGTACGAACGTGTTCCATCGCCTACCAGGGAGAAGTGCAGACAAGAAACATCACACTTGGAAAAGAACTTATCACTGCCGTGGTTGACACCGGTAGTTCAGTATCTCTCGTTCGAGAAGATATCAGTAGAAAAATTATCGATCGTTCGAAGCTGTCCCAGAACAGAATTGTTTTGTCTGGAATAGGAGGATCAAAAGTCTCAACGAAAGGATCTTTCCAACAAGTTTTCACTGTAGACGGAGACGAATACTGCTTGACATGGCACATAGTCCCAACTACCCAGTTGAAGTTTGAAGCGGTAATCGGATCTGACATTCTAGACCAAGCTTCATTCAAATTCACCGATGACGGTGTAAAATTTTGCAAAGATGAAGACGAACCAAGAAATTGGTCAATGCAAATTTTCGTTGCAAACCCTTCAGATTGCGCCAACCCTGTCGTACTCGAGAAGAAGAGACAAAGTTCGACCATTACAAATGAAGACAATGCTAAGCCTATGCCCCATGATGAGAAAAGACAACTTAGTTTGAAAAACAAATTACCAGGTGACCAACTTGGAAAAAACGTTCATGACATCCCGTCAAGAAGAACTAACACCACAACTCCGATCGTAAACCCGAAACCAAAGTCGGATAGATTTCCTCATCAAGATGTGCAAGTGAATCAAGTCAATTACTCTGGTCAAAGAGTAACTACCCGACATGAAATCGGGCAGTCAATTAAAAAGCCATCGAAAAATCTGCCTAAATATGCTAAGCCATTTTATAAGATTGTTGATGCTAATATACTTCACCTGCCTGAAGATAATCAAATCATTAAGAATCCAATGGATCTGATAACTATAAAGGAGAAACTGTACAATCATGAGTACAAAAAGCCAGAAGAATTTGCTAGCGACGTAAGACTAATATTTACAAATTGTTACAAGTACAGTTCTGATCAGGAAACTATTTTAGTGGCGAAGAAATTACAAGGTTCCTTTGAAATGAAATATGCTAATATGCCAGATGAATCCCCTGATGGCAATGGCAATGAGAATCCTGAGAAGACTGAAGATTCCACAGAAAGTGAATCCTATGACTCGCCATCTGATTCTTCATCAGATAGTGGTTCTGAAAACATTGAAGAAGAAAAGTTAAAGAGGTCGATTTTTCCTCAAGAAGAGTTGGAAAAAGTGACAGAACAGATAAATGTATCAACTACTGAAACAAAGAAGGTTAAGAACCAGAAGAGGAGAAAGAGAAAAGAAAGATATGAAAGCAAAGAAGTTGATGATCTACCTGCACCTGAACCACCAAAGACAACAGCGTCTCCTCCTGCTCAACCAAAACCAACCACAGCAACAGAGAAGACCAATACCGATGAAGTTATCAACGTAAATGACGAGACTCCAAATCAAAATGCAGAGATTTACTACAAGAAAAGAAGGAAGAAAAAAAAAAAAAAAAAAACCACGAGTGTCGAATAGGACTTAAACCCTGTACCAAAGACTCAAACTTAGGTCCAAATTTTCAGGTCCTTCATACTAACGTAACTAGTACATCAGCTAACCTGATGAAATATTTTTTTAGTAATTTCAATTAAATAATTGTCCTTATATTAGCAAATGTCACTTATTTTCTTTTAGAACACACATTTGCAAATCCTAGTTTCATTTTATGTACCAATTTTAACAAAATGAAACATGCTTTTTTTCTAACATGTAATTATAGTGTTTTAATATATGTTTGTATTGTATTTCCTCAATATAACGTATAATCATTTCGAAAGTGTTATTGTTTGCTATGCTATTTTATTATTCAGGGATGAGATTGGCAAAAAAGCAAAAAGACTGAAATCATACGCGAGCAAAATATTTGTACCATAATTTATACGCGAAAGATGTTTTAAGAAGTAAAACATCAGACCACGCAATATGATGAAAATATCACACTATAATAATTAATAACTTAATTATTTATAATTCAGTATGTATAAATAAGAAAAAGAATATTAAATCATTTACATTAAAAGTTAACAAACAAGTTTAACACATCATCAGGGGCATCAGAAAATACAAAATTAGACATTAAAACATTTACCACCTGTACATCACTGCGATTCAACATACACCCAACAGAAGTCTGAGAAGAATTATATTTAATAGCCTTTTGATAAAAGTTAGCTCAAAAAATAAATAAAAATAAGGACAAATAATTTCTTTTGCTTCATGCAATTGTGTAAAGTGTATTAGCTCTTTATAAATTATAATAACGTATCATATACTGATTTCTGTTTTATTTCTATAAATTTTTGCAAAAGTAACAGCACAATGATTTTGGACCTTATAAAGCAAGAGGGGTCGAGATATTGTACAGTTACAATGACAGATTCATTTAGCACTATTGCTATTTGAAACATTTCCTTAATTGTTAAAGAAGTGGTTTTCTTCCGTTTTTTTAATTGTGTGGCTTTTGTTGGTAACAGATCTCCATTAACACGCTTCACCCCTTGTTTTGGAGGCCTCCTATCTTTGACAGATTTTTCCTCAATAAAGTATGTGTTTGCATCCTCTGCAAGTTTATTTTCAGTAGAGGCTAAAGTTTTTGCACAGTCTTCATTAGTATCTCTCTGTTTAATTACTGGCATAGTTGTCGGGACTACACTATCACTAGAATGCCTAGGTAAATCATGTTTTATTTTTTTTATTTATGACTTATTCTCTGCTTTTTTGCTGCATTTGCACACAGCTTTTTAGCTGCCTCTTTTGACAGGAGTTTCTTTTTTTATGTAGTTTATTTATTTGCTTTTGTTCCATTTTTTTATTTCTTCATCTTGGTACGCCTTACACGATTACCTTAAGTTTCCAACTAATTTTTTTTCCCCATGTTATTTTTTTTTGCAAAATATGCCACAGAGGTTTTGTTTTCTGCAAAAAGGTGGTATTTAATACTTTGAATGGCACTGAATGTTGGAATGTTCATCCTTGTAGAGCTTGCCGATATAATGTTGATTCGTCAGTAGAAGATGAATCAGCTAGTTTCAGGGTATCTGCCAAAATACAGTGTTACAAAATCATGAATTTCCATGACTTTCCCTGATTACGGCCAATAATTTTCCATGACTTAGAAATGCTTTAGTTAAAGTATACACGAATTCAAAGTCTTATGTAAATGCAAACAAAAGGTATGCTTTTGGAGATAATACAGGAATTTTGGGATAGAAAAAGTACTTATAAATGTTTACAAACTCGTGTACATAGAAATAAATTAATGACCAAACGAAAGCAAGTTTCCATTTTATGAAAGGATCTTTCATAGACGTTTTCAAAGAGGCCTTAAGTGTGCTATCAGTATATTTTAATTGTGATAGATACTTCATGACTGGCTCAACTATTTCAATGGCTCTTGCTATGCAATCACTGTTTTCTAGCCATCGAACTGCACAAAATTTTTTCGGAAAAATAGAACAACCTGCAATTCTAGTAAAATCTGCTCTTCTAGCTGAAGAATCCTTAAATAAATAATATAAATTTCTTAAACTTATTATTAGGCGATTAAAGCCTTGAGAATCCATGACAGCCTATAGTTTTTCATGACTTTTACTCAATTTTTTCAGAAAATCATGACTTTTCATGACAAAATTAAACCATTATC
>BGPR01036697.1:3701-15436 GCA_013235015.1 Araneus ventricosus
GTATGTACAAAATAAACAATGCATGTTTTATTTCATTTAGTTTAATGCATTTGTAATACATATTATATATAAATTCTTTAGCGATAATCTCTACTCTGTGCAACTGTTTGACCACAGACTAATATGTGTTTGACATTGACAGATTTAAATCATCCGCATTTTGTATTTCACTCTGAAGAGTTTTTTTTTATAAATAATCTAAATAAACTCCCTCTTGGAGTGGATTTCACTGCAGGGGGATTAAATCAATTACAAATCATTCACTCCGCTAATTTCTTATAGTGTGTGAGCGTAAACAGTGAATGTTTTATTTTATTGAATTTAATGTATTTGTAACACATATTATACATAAATTTTATCTTTCTGCACTCCTTCTCCATATGAACTTTAACTATGCCAAATCTCGCACTCCTCCGTGCTCGCAATGTGCTTAAAAAGGGGGTACAAAGTTTTTTCTTCATGTATTAATATATAGATGATATATGGTTATATTTTTTGAAATTATTTACTTCTGTAATTTATTAATGATTAGGTACTTAATTGAAGACTCATCTTTTTTTCTATTCTTCAAGGGGAAGAAATAATTTATCTGTAATGATTATTTTCCAACAAATGTGTTCATATGTAGTTGGGCATATTATTTATTATAGGATTTGTGCAAAATAATTTACCTTAAATTGATCATGGATAAAGCTTTAATATCCTTAGTAATAAAAATGATAATCTCCTTAAAAAATTTACAATTAAAAATTGCATTTATGAAAGTGTGTAATTCTATTTCAGTCATTTTTATACAACTTGATATTAACAACTTATATTTATTTAGTGCAGTTGCCTTGGCCAACTTTTAACTCAAGAAAATATTCAGTAATTGAATATTTGTTCATGTTATTTTACTAAATATTATAATTACTACCATCTGCACATCTGTTGTTCATCCTGTCATGTTTTGATTATGATTTAAAATTACTTCTACAAGTAGTTAACTAAATAGTTTGCCAGAGAAATTAGGATTATGATATGGTTATACTACTTGAAAATATTTATTTCTGTATTTAAAAATGATTAAGTACTTAAATGAAGACTCATCTGTTTTTCTATTCTTGGAGGGAGGAGATAATTTATCTGTAATGATTATTTTTCAACAAATGTTTTCATATGTAGTTGGGCATATTATTTATTATAGGATTTATGCAAAATAATTGACCTTAATTGATCATGGATAAAGCTTAATATCCTTACTAATGAAAATGATAATTTCCTTAAGAAATTTACCATTTAAAAATTGGCATTCATGTAAAGTGTAATTCTATTTCAGTTAATGTTATACAACTTTTTATTTGTTTAATGCAGTTGACTCGGGCAACTTTTAACTGAAAAAATGTTCAATAAATGGATATCTGTTTATATTATTTTATTAAATATTATAGTATTAAATACTATCATCTGCTGTTCATCATGCCATATTTTGATTATGATTTGAAATTACTTCTAAGTAGTTTGCTTCTAAAAGTATTTAACTAAATAGTTTGGCAGAGCAATTAGGATTATGGTATATGGTTACATTTCTTGAAATTATTTACTTCTGTACTTAAAAATGATTAAGTACTTAAATGAAGACTCGTCTGTTTTTGTATTGGGGGGAAGAAATAATTTATATATAATGATTATTTTCTAACAAATGTTTTCATATGTATATTATTTATTACAGGATTTTTGCAAAATAATTTACCCTAAATTTATAATGGATAAAGATTACTTAGAGATTAGATCCTTACTAATGAAAATGATAATTTAGTTAAGAAATTTACCATTAAAAATTGCATTCATGAAAAAGTGTGATTCTATTTCAATTATTTTGATACAAATTTATATTAACAACTTATATTTGTGTAGTGCAGTTGCCCCAGGCAGCTTTTTGAATAACATTTATTAATAACTTTTAAACTGAAAAAATAAGATTTCTTTCTAATTTTTACGAAAAGTTTAAAATAAAGTTTATTAGTAAAAGTTTAAGCAATCGGGAAAAATAAGCCTGCATGAAAGAGTAAGTTAACCTGTATTTGAGATTCAATAATGCATTTATTAATTTAAAAAAAACATGCACAAAAACAACAATTTTTAGTGCTAATAATAAGATAATGGAGAAACTATACACAATTCAGCATAATATAGTTTTTATAATATATTTTCAATCTGATCTTTTTCAGAAATATCATAAATTATTAGGGATTATTCTCATGCATCTCCATATTAGAATGAATTTATATTCAGATTACACCTGTGTCCAATCTAAGAAATATTAAGAGAATGAAATTAAGTACCCAACTACACATGAAAACAATTGTTGGAAAGAAGTACAACCGTTTATCATAATCCTAATTGTTCTGGCGAACTTCCTAGAAATAATTTCAAATTATCAAAACACGAGTAACAACAGATTCAACTGAAATCTACGCATTACTCCGATCAGCTGTGTAGGCGATCTTCTGCGTCTTCTCCGATCCGATAGATAAGTCTTCAGTCACATGTATTACAAAAGTGATGCAATCATTCGAAAACGCATATCACAACAAGAGGGATGATTCACCGAAAGACACTCGTACAAGACCAATAGCAGTAGAAACTGCTATTGGGGGAAAAAGTGATTGGGGAAGAAAAATGTGAATCACAGAGAAACGTAATACGAGGGAAGAAGTAGTTGGTATTTGTGGTTTCACGTTCTAGAGAACTGCAACTTTTCATGGCGCCATCTATTGTCAGTATATAGAACTATAAACTAAAACTTTGAAAAGTTTATTAAAAAATCAAATAAAAAAATTAAAACATTTTACTTTTAATTACAAATGATTAAATCACACCTTTTTGACAGTAGTATTCATCACTGGTATTTGTGATTTTTTGATATTACGTAGAAAATAACAGTTCGTCAAATATTCGTCATCCCTATTTTTCTCAACTTGGGTCTAACGGAACCTTGTGATTTCGTTTGAAGAAAATTTAGTTTTTAGTTGTAGAATTTTTTTAGATAAAAATAAATATTTAAATTTAAAATTTGGAACTGATTTTGAAAATGTAAAGTTAGTTCCTATTTATGAACATGTGGTTTTCATATAAAATAATCGATGAACAGTAGGAAAACAACTCAACTATCTTCCAAGTGTTTATTTACATTTGTTAAAACGCGTGTCGTCGGTAAAAAATTTGAAAGCATGGCAGCTCCGGCAGCGGCTTCTGAATTTGCTTTGGCATTTTCTATTCTAAAGACATGTCCTGTTACAAAGGCTCGAACATCTATTTTAACTCTACCTCATGCTGTTGTAAAAACTCCTGTGTTTATGCCGGTAGGTACTCAAGGAACTCTGAAAGGTTTGCTGCCGGAGCAGTTAGAGGAGTTAAACTGCAACATGATGTTATCTAACACGTACCATCTAGGAATGAGACCGGTATGTTTATATGCAGCAAAAATTAAAAATTTTTGTTTGCTTTCAATTTGATTATTAAATGCTGCGAATCAGTTCATTGAGCCATTAGATATAAGACGGATTAAAAAACAATGTTTATTTCTTGTGGTCTTATGCAATTAAAAGAAGCCAGTGTAAAAGTAATTTGTGGAAATGCTTAAATAAAAAAAACTCAATAACTGAGCACTGAATAGTAGTTGTAAGAACCTAATATCAGAGTTTTGAAGTATTAATATTTGTGTATTACTACTTATTGACTTACTAAATCTGTGGTGGACTAAATCTGTTGTTAGAGGATGTACATTCTCATATATTTGTGGAGTGGAATTTTGGAGTGTAGAGTGCTGGTTCTTTTGTCATCCTCATGTAACCAGAATTCATCATTGTTAAATTATTGTCTCCTATATTCTTTATATAGCTTAAAAACTGGATATTAATCTAAGATTTGCTAATTATTTCACATTGACTTATGGAGTTGCTATACAGTGTAGCCTAAGACAGTTGGATGACTTTTGTTGTGTGAAGTATCAGACTTCAGAACATTAGTTTCTGCATTTTTCAGGGAAGCAAAGTGGTCAAATTATTTCTGTTAATAAGAAATCTGAAAATAAGAAATATTTTTTGATAAACAAAAGGAATTTTTTAGTAAGAATGAAAAATTTTACTTTAGACAGTAAAATCTTGTTAGGGAATTCTTTGTCAACTGAAATGTGTTTATGAATCATTGTTTTCAGCTTCCCAACCAATTACAAAGCATGGCATAAAGACTGTACTATATAGGATAAGCTAATATCTTTATTTGCTAATAAGACTTTAAGAGTAATTATACTAAATTATTTTCAATCTAAGTTATTGAAATATCTTATAACATTTATTTCATTTATTATTTGTTTGCAAGTATCAAGTGAGACTGAAGATGGTGATTTTTTTCCCCTTCCCTCGTATGCTAAAAGAAAAATTCCCACTTAACAATTTTACTTAACTTTAACCCATTGTCTTTCATTCATCTTCCTGGAGATAAAAAAGCAGCTAAAATTCCAATTCATGAAAAATATTTGCTTGTTACTAGATGTTCAATGTTTCCAAAACTTATACTACCTGTTATCATTGGTAAAACTGTAGTCTTGTTTTCCACCATTTTTTCTTGGCGCAACTCCCGAGTGGCATCGCCAACTTTTGTTTTGGGTGCACAGCAGTCTTTTTATTGGTCTCTTGCACACACGTGATGCATGCAGCATCTCAAGTAGGTACTGGGCAAATTTGTTTTAACTTCACAAAAATATCAGCGACTTCACTTTCAGCAAAGCGGAAACCTAGTAGCTACACTTGTTCATTGAATATTAGGAGTCTACATTTTTTTTTAAATTCCAAAATGAGTTCTCGCCTCAAAACGTTCCTTCTTCAAAAAGGCAACAGGAGGAGCCATGGATATCAAATGGAAGACTTGAAAAAGATTGCAAGAAATGAACCGAAATAGGTTCCTTCCTCAAAACATCAATACAAGCAAAGAGTCCATCAGTCTAGAAAAATTCGTAGGAAATTATCATAATTTTCAAAATTCAAAGAAAATTCCACAAATAAAATCAAAGAAAGCAAAGAGGAGACCAATTAAAACAAGGCGTAAGAAGCAGTGATGTGCAACGGACCAATTAAAATATCACTGCCCACCCAAAACAAATCATTGTCACAGTCGAGGAGTGCCTATCTTGGCGACAAACTATTGGCGAAACTAAGTGGTAGGGATCAAAACTGCACTGTACTCTACAGTTTAACCTCATCATTTTATGCTGCCTGTTATAAATTTGAATCTAGTAAGGTAATGATATTTATATTATGAAGTCTCTTAATATGATCTTATAGGCCATTAACTGATATTAACAATCTGTATTGTTAATATATAATATTAGGGTTATTCCACAGTATTTGACTTCACAAGTTTGAAAAAAAAATTTCATAAAAAAATAAGTTGTAATACATTATTTTAAAGTTTGAAATCTCTTCTATTAAAGTTTTCAAAAGAAAATCTTTTATTTTTAACCAAACAAAAATTAGAGCATTTTGTTTGCAGCCATATAGAAAAATCTGTTGCGTATGGGACATTACATTTTTAACTATAACTCAAAAAATATTTTATTTTATTTCAAAGTTCTTATGTTTCATTAAACCCTTTTAGTAGTAGCATTATGTGCAATAAAAAGAAAAAAGTTAAAAAAATATTTTATAATAAACTTTCAATGATTACTTTCTTTTTGTCCCGTACGAAACAATTTTGATCTTATTTTTAATTATTTTAACTAATAATACTGATGACAACTGAACAGTTTTTTTGTTTTCTTTTCAACTGGTGTACTAGCTTCCTAAATTATTCAATTAAAATATTATATCTTTTCATTTAGAAGCTGGGCATGATAAATAAAAATGTGTTACATATGGGACAAAAACGAATTTTAATAATGAAGTTGAAAGAAGCATATCAACTGTTTAAAGAAGAAGCCAAAATATACATAGGGTTTAGTACATCTGCTGCACTTCGTCCTGCTGAAGTATTTCCAGTATCTCAGAGAGATCATGAAGTTTGCATGTGTATGTACCATGAAAATATTGAGATGCTACTAGATTTCTAAATAAGATCAATAAAACTGTAAAATTGCCAACTAATGCAGAAATTGCAATGAAAGGAACAGTCTGTGACAACAAATCTTTAAATTGTTGTAAAAGAAATTGTAAAGAATGTAGAGTAGATGCATGGGCAAATCAGGTAATAAATTTTGATGAAAATGACCTTGAAGAAGATATGGAAACTAACTTTTATAAATGGAAACGAATTGAAGGAAAGATGAAGAAAGAACTAATTGCTTGTGATTTACAACAGGCAAAGGAAGAATTAATCAGCCTTTTGAACCCTTTCGCTTTGCATGTTTATATGGCACAAAAACAACTTGCAGAGTTTAAATACCTCAAAGAAAACCTAAAGGTTGGGGCATATAATTATTCATGAAGAATTTGCGGAAAATTTTACGATAAAACAGCAAGGGTAAATTATGGCAGCTCACTGGAATTCAACCCAAGTAACATTTACCTGTACTGCACATTATAGAAATAATGAAAAACTAGAACATAAAAACTATGTTGTTATTTCTGATGACCTTAATCATACAAAAGATGCAGTATTTGCATTCAATTCTGCAATAATAGAAGATTTGAAACAAACAGTGGCATTTAGTCACATCCATTTCTGGTCCTGATGGATGTGGTGCCCAGTTTAAGAATCGATACAACATGCAAAATTTAATGCTTCACACGCATTACCATGGGGTTATTGCAAACTGGAACTTTTTTGGAACTGCACACGGAAAAGGTGCAGTGGATGGTTTAGGAGCTGTAGTTAAGAGAAACGTTTGGTTTTGTATATTGTGCAAGCAGAACGTAATAAATACAGCAATTGAGTTTTCTAAAATCGTGGAAAAAGAGGCACTCCATATAAATGTTAAATACATAAGTGGAGAGGACATTCAGAGATGCATAACTAGGTTTGCATTAAATGAGAAGGCGCTACTCCGATATTAGGTATACATAGCATGCATTTTGCCCAACCAGTAGGTGCGGACAGTCTGGGCCTTTGGAAGCATTCTTGCTTTTCTGATAAAAAGGATCCTGATGAAAAGATACAGATTTTATGGCCTGTACAAGATAAAGAGCCTAGCTCAGTTGCATGTACTGAGTTATTGAAAAAATCAGACTGGGTATCGGTCATGTACGATGATTATTGGTGGCCAGGAGTTGTGGAGGACATAGATGATAAATATCTCTATCTATCCTTTATGAAACCTTTAGGCAAAAACAAGTTTTCCTGGCTACACATCCCAGAAAAGGATAAAATCCTTAAAAAAAATGTATTGACTAAGCTCGAAAAAGCACCAAGTCCAATTAATAGCTGGGGACATTTTTCGTTACCAATGGAGGAAGTGCAAAAATTGAAAACATTATTGATGTTCTGGGACTTGTATGAAACGTGTATTTTATTTTTAAATACCATTTTTTTCAAATGGAGCTATGTATGGAAAATCCCCTAATTTATCTAATATAGCAATTAAAATATTTAAGAAATCATTAATTATTTTTATTTATATAATTAACTATAAGTTTTAATACATTAATAGAGCTAGTAAATTCATTAAATTAGCATTTGTATTACATTTTAGTTCACAGTTCCTTACTTCAAATCATAGGTCCCGTACACAACAGAAATAATTAGCTTTCATTAATTAATGACACAATTTTAAAAAATAATTTTAAAGTTAATTAATAAAATGTATATTTCTGCTTCTACTCCTTACATTTATTTGTGAAAATATTTAATAAATTTGGAGCAAAATCCAAATTACTGGAGGTACTTTTAAAACAATTTTTTGTAATGTCCCGTACGCAACAAAAGCTTATTCATTTTTTAAAAAAAAACTATTGGCTCAAACACAAAGAAATTTCACAGGAATCAAGTTGAAGTGGTATATAATACATTAAAAATAATTGCAAACTTTCTCATTTATATTTTGCCTTTAAAAAAAATACAAATATCTCAAAATTTTGCTGTGAAATATCCCGTACACAACACATGAATACTGTGGAATGACCCGTTAATCCTTCCTAATTTTGAATCTTTATTTAGGTTATTTCTTTTTTAATATCTTAAAGTCTTACCTTGATTAATAGGGACAAGAAATTATTGAAAAAGCTGGTGGACTTCATAAATTTATGAACTGGAAAAATGGATTACTAACTGTAAGTATGATTTAATTATTTTATTTGGCTAATTTTAATATCTAAGAATTAGGTAAAATGTTCTTTAAATGTTGAAGCAAGTGTAAATTTTGTAGAAATATGGTTTTTTAAAGTATATGTAAATTTTGCATCTTGTATGATTTAGCACTCTACTTTAGCACCACTGTTATGTGGTGGCAGAATCTCAGTTTTGGGAGTGGATAGCTTAGTGTTTGAGACAAGATTCCACAAAGATTTTTCCTTTTGTGCAAGCCTTGTGCATTTTCTCACCATCGGGATAAAAAAATTCTCCTCTAGTCAGAAAACCCAAGGGGAAAAAAACCCAAGCCCAAGGGGCCTCAAAATCTATTTGACATATGTCACAGTGCCAAGTCAATGGATAATTTATGACATTGGGGAGGGGAGGGCTCGAAACAACTTTTCACCCATGGCCTTATATTGCCATTGCATCCTTATCATAAAACTATGGTTTAAATTTTGATGTTCATTCTGATATAGCCCTTTTGCAGCTTAAATGGACTTTAATCTAACTAAGCTAAATTTCTCTCTCTACTTGATTTAAAACTCAATTTGGTTGCTGTTTTATACATGCAGGAAGTAAGAAAGAATAAGTACAACAGTATGTTTTATGCATAAAATTAACTACAAGTTCAAATATGTATCGTAATTAGTCAAAGCATTGGCAACTTGTCAACTCAGAAATAAGTGGAAGAGGTGCAAAAGATAATATATTTTTTAGTTTCTATTTTAAATAAATTTGTTACTTTCAGTGTCGGATGCTAATTTTTTTAAAAGTGCTAATTGAGTAGGATTTAATTTTTGTGCTGTGTTTTTAGTTGGTGTAGGAATACTGGTCTAAAAATATACTCTAAAACATAGTTATTTCCCTCTCTGTTAAATAATTTTCTTTATCTGAATTACTGATTTATAAAAAAAAAAAAAACTACGTTTAGTTTAATGTTTATTTTGAGTATTATATTTCATTTGCAGGACAGTGGAGGTTTTCAAATGGTTTCTCTAGTCAAATTATCCAAAGTGACGGAAGACGGTGTAAACTTTGTCTCTCCTTATGATGAAAAAGAAATCTTATTGACACCAGAAAAGTCAATAGATATACAGAACAGCATTGGGGCTGATATTATCATGCAACTTGATGATGTGGTGAGCAGCACAATATCAGGGCCACGAGTGGAAGAAGCAATGCACAGGTATATATAAATTGTGTTCAATTTGACAAATATTCTCGGAGTAGTTTTGAGTTTTGTATCTTAATAATTAGTTAATTACTTAATTAACTATAAATTAAATACTAGATAAACTCTTCATTTTTGTCAATGCATCCACCACATCATAATTTCAATCTGTATTACTTATTAAAAAATAGCTACCTGTCAGTCAAGAATTTATATTTATTTGCCAGTGATTTGGAATAGAAAAGACTTTATATTAGTTTAATATTTCTTAGAAATGAATAATTTTTGACTTGATGGTTTTATTTAAAATGTCTCATGTAATGTAGTTAGTAAAAATTTATTTCTCCGTGTCACTTTTTTTGTTAAAAATGTATTTTTAATTTAAAAGCAATTGATAGAATTTATTTTCTACCAGAATTTTTACAGAATCTTATTATTTTTTTATATTCTGCCCTACTTCATGATGTGGGTAGTGATATGTAATGGATACAGTATTTAGAATTCATGCAAATCATAGAGTAGAATTCTGGGAATAGTTTCTTTACTGTTTGAGAAAACTGTCCAATTGCATATAGATGGATAGAGAACTTTCTGTTAGTGAAATAGCTGCGAAAATAATCACTAAATTTGCCAAGTCTTACAACCTATGTTTTCTAAACTAGCAATTTCTTGCTAACACCTTAAAGTAGTCGTGTTTGTGCACATTTGACAGCTGCCACACTAACAGAAAATGGCATTTCGTTTTAAAATTTATACTTGATGATAACTTCTGTCAAGCTAATAGGAAAGTATCAAAGTAGTTTTCTATATTTAATGCCAGCTATCATGAAATGAGCTCTGCTTTTTTTCTAAATTTAATATATATAATTCTAATATTTGATTTGAGATTCAAATCTTTAATAAAAGCTCGTTCCGTAAAATAAAGTCATGAAGATGCTTAAGGTAATGCTATCTATTGATGTGTGAAAAGATGTTTGATAGCCTAGCGTTTTATTTTATGATTCATTTAATTAGATGCTAGATTTCAACATATCAATTGTGGGACATAATTTGTATTGAACTTTCAGTTTTCTATTTGGTTTGGAAAATATTTTTTAAATGATGCGGAATATTTTATCATTCATACTTCATTCATTTTTTTTGTAAATAAAAGATATTTGTGTGGAAGTTGGTGGTAGTAATTTTTTTCCCCTCATTTTCAGAACTTACAGATGGTTGGACAGGTGCATAAAACAGCATGCAAAACCTCAAAGTCAGAATTTGTTTCCCATTGTTCAAGGTGGCCTTGATCCTGAACTAAGAAGACAATGTGTCGCTGGTTAGTTTCATATTGCACATTTTTCTTTACTAGAAAAATATAAAATAACTGTTTTACTTTATTGAAAACTTTTATTTTAAAATCTGAGTATACTTGCTAAAATGAGTATAATATTTCTGCATGTTAAGATTCATATACAGTAGCGTCTCGATAATTCGAGAGGGGCCTACCTCGAACTATCAAAAATTCGAATTACCGAAATCATAAAATTTAATACATAAATAAATGGAAATAAAAGCAATTTCTAAATTTCAGTGTAGTATATTTAAATGAAAAATGTAGTTACATATTATAACATAACTGCTGATAGCAACAGGTTAATTAAATCTTAAAATAATTGTCAATTGTTTTTTTTTTGTTTAAACACATTGCTCCTATATATCGATCTTATATATATCCTGTTTTCTTTGGGAGGGGGCATTTCTGCAGGTGGCTTCGGGGTACGCAGTGGGCATATAACCCATCGAACAACAATAAAAACCAGATGTAATAATTCTTTCACGTGTTGTGTATGTGTTGACCATTATCTAAACCGATTTTTTTTTCACTAACTCGGATTTGTGGAAAACTCGGACAATTATCAAGACTCTACTGTAATACAAATACCCTGGTAATTGAAGATAAGTTTTAACTTCTATATTATATTTTAAATTTCTATACTTATGCTACATTTTAGAACCTCATAGTTCCTTTGTTGAATAAAATAAAAAATGAATGTTTTGAGTTGCAAAACTTTTATAGTTCTCTCAAATTGTTATTGAAATTAAAATTTCTTTTAACTGCTTATTATTTACAATTATTTTTCAAATGTTTTTGTTCAGAAATCTGATAAGATATCTCAAGTTTATTTGAATCCAAATTTTAAAAAAAAAATAGTTTTTCGAATTGCTCTTTGAATATTGTGGGAATGATTTTCGAATCGCTTTCCTCCCTTATTCAGCTAGCTCATAAAAACTGAATTTCTTAGTTTATGATTTTGAA
>BGPR01036698.1:0-15436 GCA_013235015.1 Araneus ventricosus
CTGTTAACAACAGTGCTAAAATTGGGAAAGAAAAAATTACTGTGGACTCACTAACCAGATGAAGACTTGAAAATGTTTTTCACATTCGAAATGTCACCTTTCCCTTTGTCACTGTTTGATGAAGAGGGAATGCGAAAGGGAACTAAATCTTTCCTGTTTTCAGCGTTCACACCAACCAAAATTAATGCTATCCAAGGTAAAAATAATTTTGTAGTGGTGGATGGAGGCCACTTACTTCACAAAGTTGTTTGGCAGCGGAACATGAATTTCGGGGACATTGCTAAGAGTTATTTGACATACTTACAAACACATTATGGATCGAAGGTAGCCGTAGTGTTTGATGGATATCCTTCTGATGTGAATGAAAAGAGCACCAAAAGTGCAGAACGCATTCGGCGACCAAACTTACATTCATCACATGAGATAATGTTCAATGAAACCACATGTCCAGAAATTTCTCAAGAACAATTTTTAGCAAATGAAAGAAACAAGGTGCGTTTCATTGACCTCTTGAAAAAGTTTCTACAAAAAGCAAATGTAACAGTTAAACAGGCAGTAGAGGATGCAGACGTACTAATTGTTGAAACTGCTGTTTCTGTTAAATCTCAGTATGATACTATTTTCGTTGTTGGTGAAGGCATTGACCTTTTAGTCCTTCTAACGGGGTTAGTTCCAATGAAAGATAACTTGTGCTTCCGAAAATGTGGAAAAGGGAGGACGCCTGATGTGTTATACTCCACAACGTCATTTAAATACAAATTCAGGAGAATGATTTTGTTCATTCACGCTTTCAGTGGGTGTGATACTTCGAGTGCACTATTCGGCCATGGGAAAACAAAATTTTCCTTTTTAGAAAAAAAACCGACACCTGGAAGAAAAAATACAAGTATTTTTCAACTCTGAAGCTACCATTGAGCAAGAGGCTAAGTGAGGCGAAACGTTTCTGATTCATTTATATGGAGGTAACCCCAGAACCTCTGCATGTGATCTCAATCACTTGCGCTACACGCTGTTTACCCAATCAGCAACTAAAGCAAGGTCCACTCTAGCACGTTTACCCCAACCATAGATGCAGCACGATTTCATGCCTTAAGATCTTACCTTCAGATGCAGAAATAGTTAGGATATGAGAAAAATCCTCTTTAGTAGGACTGGGTACCTACCCGATTCGGCCTCTCCCCACGCAAAATGGAAAGGGAAGAATCCTGATTCCCTCTTGAAAATTATATCTTGCAACTGCAAGAAAGTGTGCAAGAATGCTTGTGGTTGCCGGAAAGCAGGTCTTATATGTTCTTCCCTGTGCACTTGTTCTCTGGGAGAAGCTTGCGAGAACGTGTCAGACATCAATCTACTTGAGGACAGCAAAGAGGATGAAGACGACGCGCCATCGTCAATAAATAACTTTATATACGAAGATATAGAAGATTTATATCTTCAGCTGGATGAAGAGGACAAGGAGCAGTAGACAGAGCTTGAAGATTTCCGTCCTGGCTCGTCAAAAAGGCAAAAACTTTAAATAACATATTATATAGTTTATGCCTAACAACTACTGTCCAAGTTTTAACATCTGTTATATAAATTTAGTACATATTTTTTGAGACTATTTAATTGTTTTATGATGTCAAAAATTTCTAAACCGTTCTTTCGTTGAACAACTGCATATCTTGAAATATAAGTCGTAGAAACATCCTATGGTGCTTTATTTATAGCAAATGTACTCGCCTTTAAAATTGGTCCATATGACTTTTGCTCTAAACACCTTATATTAGTTTAGGACATATTCAACAAAAATTGACGAAAAATAACAATTTTCATAAATTTTTGAGAAAATCGTGATTTTTTGGAAGCCTGTGTCTCGGTCACTATTTAAGTTACAAAGCTGATTTTGGGCTCAAACTGTGACAAATTTACTCTACTTTAAATTGTGAATGATAATATTTTCTGTAAAACCAACCGTTCTGGAGATATTATGAAAAACTTTCGAAAAGATCCAAAATTTTGATGTTTTGTTCAAGTGGCGCGCCTTGGCCCGACGAGGTCGAAAACTTGGATTTTACGACACGCGCCCAGCACTAACAACATTTCCAAAAATCAAAACTACCCGACCTTTTGCATACCAAAATGTACCGTTTTACTGGACTAGTTCATGCAGTGGATGATCGATTAATGAACATAAGTTCAAAGATATGTTCATTAATCGATCATCAGTTTATCGTAGATTTTGATGGAAATTAGAATAATTAATTCTGGAGATCCAAAAATTAAATTGGAAATTATATGCGGTATGAATTCTAATTAACCTACATATTTGAACTGAAATACCGGGTGTCCCACAAAGGTCTGCTTCGTTTTAAATTAAATCTCAGTAAAGCAGATCGACAGAAGAATGAAATTAGTTATACGTTTATTTTGAAAGCCGTAAAAGTCTTATACAGAAGTTTCAGAATTATTTATAAAGGTTTCCAGCACGAGGCGCTGAACGCTGTAGTTGTAGTAAGGATACTCAGAAAAGGCTATAAACTATACTTTGCAAGCAACTGTTGCCATCAAATCACAATCAATTCAAAACGGCATCCTCAGCACAAACATAGCGCATATCAAGAATGAAATTTTCAGTCACCATCTATACTGTATCAAATGCTTCACAGTTCAACTCTTCAAAGCTCGACTTGTGTCATGGTTGTCAACTATGTCACATTTACTGGAATAGACATGGCTTGGCCTACATACTTACTCGATCAATTCCCCTGCGACTACTTCTTGTAGGGTATATTGAAAGACACTATTTTCAGAAAAGAACCTGCAACACTAGAAGATTTGTTCAACTATTTCACAGTTCAAATTCATTGTTAAATGATTACCTGTTGTAGTAATGTGTTTCTCAGTAACTACAAAAATGGTCAGTAATCTATACATATTAAATAGCGATTTTTTTAGTGTGTTCGTATTTTGTTATTTCTGCATCTTCCAGACTGTTTGACTTAACGGGACAAAATTTGACACAGTGAGGAATTAACACAAAAGGAGCTAACGCCGTAAAAATTTCGAATTAGATTTTTATTCATTTAATTTTAAGTCGTAAATCCGGGCAGTTTTTGGCTATTTTTTTTCTTCTCTATTATTATTCAAATACGCGCAAGAAGAAATGTTATGCTTTCGGTGTTTAATTTATCAGTTCTTAATTTCTTTTATTTATTTCTCTTTATATATCATTCTGTTTGGCCCACATTAAAGGAAATTTGTTTTCGCATTTTTTCTGCAATTTATATTTATTTCTGTGTATATATATTATTATTTTTTAGCCGTACTAAAGGAAGCTTTTTATGTTTTTTATCGTTTATTTTTTTTATTTCAATTTGCTTTTCCTTTTGCAAAATAAAATATTATGCTACCATGCTTTATTTTATAAACATCGGAAAATAATCGTTTTCCTGTTGTTTTTTGCCTTTTTAATTTTTTATTTTGCAACGTATAATTTTATTAAAATTTTACTTTTATAAAGACATTTTTAAATTTAAATTTCTAATCAACAGCGCCGGGAAAATTCTGTATAGTATAAGCTTTATTTTTAAAGTTGTATTAATTATTATACGGTATGCTGGTTAAAAGTTTAGAATTAATTTTCTTATTCTAAACTTCTCGCGTTTACATTTAAACCATACAGTTATAAGGTAATAAAAACCTAGATTTTAAAGTTTTAATTCAACAAGAAAGGATGCAAAGGAGATTTACATTTGTTGGAGAGAGTTAGTAACAATATTTGTAGAAAAAAGCGGTATATGAAAATATATGGACTCCGAGCAACGCCGGATTATCAGCTATAAGGTAATAAATAGACCAGATTTGAAAACTTGAACTCAACAATATAGGATTCAAAAGATATTTACGTTTATTGGGGACAGTTACTGAAAGTATTTGTATGAAAAAAGAACGGAGACGGGCATATGAAAAAATAGGATCCGAGCAAAGCCGAGTTATCATCTAGTTCAGTATATTTAGGCCTGAAATGTATCTCATGAATCTTCATAGCATCCTTCCTCTTTTTCTTTTTTAATATCGAGTTCTTAGTAAAAGAAATGCAAAAGGAACTCGAAGTGAAAATATATAAATAGAAAATTATTATTTTATTTCGTGATTCGAGTTTGCTTCTTTCCGCCATGACATTTACAATAAAATTGATGGTTTTTCTAAACTATTAAGCCCATCTACCGATAGCATTCAGTCTGTTGAACCTGTATCACCCGTTTCACTTAGTCTACAACAGGAAATTTTCGAAGCCGTAGTAAAATCTAAAGATTCAACGTACGCATCTGTGGCTCAATCTACCTCTGCTTTACCCGAAGGTCAATCTAAAGTCATTAGTCATGTAGTCAAGGAGAAAAAGTCAAATTCGAAAGTTGTATTAAATGGCGCTGGAAAAAATTCTAACCTAGAAATTGTTGGTAAAATGCCTAAGAGAAAGGCAATTTTTCTATCTAGATTGGGTCCTAGCACCACTGTCAACGATATTACCAACTATTTGAGTTCGCTGAAATTGCAAAATCTGCAATGCAACAGACTTAAAACCAAATTTCAATCATATGCGTCTTTCCACATAGAGGTGTATGAATGTGACCTCCAGCTATTATTAGATGCATCATTTTGGCCTGAGGGTTGCCTTATCACTGAGTTTTATGGCAAACTTAGAAAAGACCAGATTTCTCAAGCAGTTACTTCTGAATCACCCGTCAATCTTCCCGAATCGAATTCATCAACACCCACAGTATCGAAATGACTCTCTTTGTTTTATCAAAACGTACGTGGTCTTCGCACCAAAACTTCTGATTTTTACAGTTCTGTGGCTTCTGACGATCAAGATGTTATTTTAATTACCGAGACCTGGCTTTGTGATGATATTGACTCTTTAGAACTTTTCGACGATAGATACCTGGTATTCCGAAGGGACGGTGGTTCTTCATGCAGACGTGGTGGAGGTGTTCTTATAGCTGTTAAAAAGTGTTTTAATCCTTGTATTTTGGACCTTCCTGGATCGGACCTCGAGGCAGTCTGGTTATCAATCAAATTAAATCACAGGCAAAAAATGCTTGTTTGTGTTGTTTATTTTCCGCCCTCCTCTCGTGCCGACACATATGTTGAATTTTTTGATTGTTTTGAAAATTTTAGTTTTTTTGATAACATTTTAATCTGTGTTGATTTTAATTTACCTATATATGACGATTTTGGTAATAACAAGAACCCACTTGTAATCGAATTATCCAACTTTGTGAATCTTTACAATTTAGCTCAATTTAACAATACTTTTAATTGCAATAATAAATTTCTTGATTTGATTTTAACTGATATTGATTTTAGTCATATTTCTGTCTGGCACAGTGATAAACCTTTGGTTCCCGAGGACAAGCATCATCCTGCTCTATCAATTTCCATTTGTTTTGTTGCTGACCACCCCAATAGGAAGAATGTGAATATATCTAGATATGATTTTAGAAGGGCTGACTTTTTGGCTATGTGGTGTTTTTTCCGTGAGATTGACTGGAGTTTTCTACTTAATTTCAATGACATTGACAAAGCACTTTTTAGCTTTTATAACTGTTTAAATGATGTTTTTAGTCGTACTGTTCCTTTAAGACAAACTGTTACTAGGAGATTTCTCTTCTGGTACACAATTGAAACCAGAAGATTGTTAAAAAGGAAAGCCAGGGTCCGAAGGTTGGCTTTAAAATGTGTAAATCCTGATTCAGTTGATGAATTTAGAGCTCTACGCTCAGCTGTTAAGTATAGTATCCAAAAAGATTATAACACATATCTGCGGCTCACGGAAGAAAATCTAATTTCGAATCCTAAAAAATTTTGGTCTTATTTTAATTATACAAAGCACAATTCACCTAACAGTTTATACTATAATAACGTGTGTTATGAGAATGATGGTGATATTGCAAATGCTTTTGCTGACTATTTTAAATCTGTATTCAAACCTAGCACAAACTATGATATAAAGAATGAGTTCAAGAGCAACTGTGTCAGTGATTTGGTTAAAATCGACAGCGTTACTTATGATGATGTGGTTTTGGCAATTAGGGAATTAAAATCTTCTCTAACTGTTGGTGTGGATAACATTCCTTCTTTTATTATTAAGGGTTGTGCAGAGTTTTTCATTTATCCCCTTCTTATTTTGTTTAATCTATCGTTGAGATCAAACGTATTTCCTTATGTCTGGAAGCAAACAAGAATTATTCCTGTTTTCAAAAAAGGAGATGCACAAGATTGTAAAAATTATCGACCCATTGCTATTTTAAGTCCCATGTCTAAGATTTTTGAAAGTATAATACATAAAAGACTTTTCCACCAAGTTAAGAACTTAATTTCTCCATCTCAACACGGTTTTATTCCTAAACGTTCAACTGCCACTAACTTATTTTGCTTGACAAATAAGATTATTTCTTCATTTCAAATTGGCTCACAACTTGATGTTATTTACACCGACTTTTCGAAGGCCTTTGACTCTATCGATTTTGGCATTCTTTTAAGTAAGTTGCATGGTCTTGGTTTCCATGTTAACCTGACGGATTGGCTTCATTCTTATTTATGTAATAGGTCACTCTACGTTTATTTTAATAATGCTGTTTCACGTGAGTTCTCGGGTACTTCCGGTGTCCCACAGGGCTCTAATCTTGGACCTCTGCCTTTTATTTTATTTATTAATGACCTTACTAGTGTTTTTAAGTACTCTGAGTGTCTTTTATTTGCTGACTACTTGAAATTGTTTAGTTCAATGAATTCCAATCTAGATGCTGTTTTTCTGCAGAGTGACCTTGATTGTCTTTTTAAGTGGTGCACAGTCAACAAGTTACATCTGAACATTGAAAAATATAGTATTCTTAGTTATACTAGAAAATCTCAGCCCTTGAATCATGTTTATAAAATTAATGATCTTGTTTTATCACGCTCTGATTCAGTCACGGATCTAGGTATCATCTTTGACACTAAACTAGATTTTTCCCAACACATTAATTCCATGGTCTCTAAGGCATATCGTAGACTTGGAATTCTTAAACGCAAAACTAAGGAATTTTCGAATGAAATTGCCCTGAAGGTTTTATACTACGCTCATGTACGATCCAGTCTGGAATATTGTAGTATCATTTGGGATCCCATTTACCGTAATAAAATTGAAATTATTGAACGAATTCAAAACAACTTCTTGCGATATTTGCTTTACAAGAAAAATGGAATTTACTTACAAGATGTATCTTCTTCCTATCTACGTGATATGTTTAATATGCCTAGTTTGTGTTCCAGACGAGATGTTTCTTGTGTTCTTTTCTTCTACAAGGTAATAAATGGTTCGATCGATTGTACTGATATACTGAGCGCTATAAATTTCGCTGTGCCTGCCAGATCTTTGAGGAACCAAGGTTCGTTTCCTAATGTGTATTCTAGATTTAAGTATATTGACAGGTTCTCGTTGTATAAATTTTATAAGACTTTTAACAAGATCTCTGGTGAACTGGGCATTTATCATATGTCTCCTACTGTTTTTAAATCGAATTGTTTTCAACTTTTATATACATGACCTGATTTCTTTTTCTTTTCTTACACTTGACTATACATATTAAGATTTTTATACGTTGATCTAGTGTTTGTGTGTGTTTGAATTTTTGGCCCTTGCTTTTTTTAATGTTTTTTTTATTTGGTGTTCTACATTTTTAAAAAAAATATTGTGTGATTTTTTTTCCATAATTCTATTTTGACGGTGTGCGGCATGAACTTTTGGGGCCTCGGTGTGTTTTTGGTGCTTTTGTTATTGCATGTTTTCATTTTAAAACATTTATGTGTTTAAATTTTTATAATTGATGAGGTTTTGAGGTTGGAACTGTTGTATTCTCTGCAGTTACTTTTTTTTTGTGTGTGTGTTTTAATTCACTTTGTGACTTGTGATTTTGTATGCTTTTATCATGCACTCTGTAAATGGAGTCATCTCTGTAGTGTGCTTTCTTTGAATAAATAAATAAATAAATATTAAACGGAAAATATTATTATTTCAATTTTATTCCTTTCGGAACCAATAAAGAGAATACTAAAGTATGCAGGTTCAAAAACAAAAAGATATCATATATTCCAGTCTACTGAGTATTGCTCTTGTTATAGAACATAAATGATTCTCATGTATATTTGACATAATATTGTTCCCTTATATTTTTATGAAATATTTGTACAAAATAAGTTATGTTTGCTTTAAAAATAAAACTGTTTCGGAAATGTGTAAATATAATCTGTAAAAAACTTTAATCAAAGCGATTATGAAATCAACTAAACGATTCTGTTAGCCACAAATACTTGTTCCCATAAAAATGAAAGATTTGAAACAAGTAATACTAAAACTAACTAACAATGCTGCAATAAAAGTATTTTACCAGCTTGTCATGGAAACATGAATCATATAAAAATACAGAAATGTATTTTCAAATCAAATAAAATTTTATGTCGAATTTTTCGAACGAAATTTATGAGAAGATTTATAAATGACAACAGAGACATCCGATAAAATACATAAAGACATTGCAGTGAGAAAAACAGCTTTTTCAAACTACATTCAAAAACAGAGGAATATAATTTTTTCCATCGAGACTTTCAAAGTGGTAAGTACCATACTTCAACTATGTTAAATTTTTATAGTACATTTGGAGAGTAAAATTTCGCAATGTGTTAAAAAAATTTGAAAACGATTTTGATTTAAAATTAAATATTTGAACATTATATTTAGAAACATTTGAGTGATACTAGAAATGAAAAATCGTCTGCACTGAGAATTGGCGATCGAAACTATGTTTAATCTAAAATTAATGTGTTTACTCTTTATAAAGAGAAATATTTTTAAAAAATAGTGCTAAAAATAGTGCAGATTCAAAAGGGTAAGAAAAAATATCAAAATATTCTCTTTAGTAAAATAAAAGTTTATAGAAGGAATTTGAAGTTTCGGATATTGGTATAATTTGTTAGCGTGCCCTTTAGAAAAACTTATCTTTAGGAATAATTTATTTAATAAAACCTGTCGAAAGCCCATAAATGAATAAAAAATGCACAATTTTGCTCTTGAAGAACAAACATAATATGTACACGTCAATATTTAGATTCTTATCAGATTAATGCACATTTCTTTCAGTTTCTGATTTTCTCATTTTCAGAATTTTAATGTAATAAAAATTGTAATGCAAGTATATAAAGGAGAAAAGTTTTATTTAATAAGGGAATTCGAAATATTTTCCAAAAGTAAAGAAGTTCTTAAACCGTATATGGCTATTAATCAGTCGAAATACGTTTTGGAATTATTTGGCACTTTTCAGTTTACTTGTTGCGTATAATCTAGAGAAACTGTTTTACATTTTTTTTTTCTGTTAATTCAAAAGATATGCTGTGAAGCACTGAAATACGCTACTATTTATTTCATATTTTCTTGGGGATACCATGGGAATGTACTTTATAAACCTTATTTATAATTTTAAAACCAATATATAATAACTACACATGTTAAAATATGCTATTATAAAACCTTTGTTTGAATACATGAAAGTAAACTACCATCCAAGATCATCTAGAAAATGAAAGTTGTGCTATATATACTAGACAAGTTGCATTGAATATACACGGTTAGAAATACACATTTCTTTAGGAATTCCTTTAAGTGGGAATACATACAAAACATTTATTGATGCGATATTCCTTTTATTAATGAAACTATTTACTAGAATATTAGGTGTTACAATCCTCATTGACTTTAAGGGGACGGTGGACCTTGAAATTGGCAAAAATTGACCAAAATATAGAATTGCTTACTTGAATGAACCATATGCACAAAACCGCATGTCTCTAAATTAATTTATTAAAAAGTTATAGGGATTTTTAAAAAATAAAGGGACACAAATACGTAAACAACCATGTCAACAAAGAGGAAACACGATTTGTTTCACATTTGAATTTATTTTAGAATTAATATTTTTACTTTTTAGCTTTCTTGGATTTTAACTGTAACTTTTAACTGCTGTTTGCCGCGTTTTGTTTACACTTCTTTAACGAGTTGAAGTGTTGTTATTTGCTATCATCATTTGGGACCTCTGCCTACTTCCTGGTATCCTCTAAAGTGGTATTTTTGCTGCAAACCTCTGGTAAGAAATAACACTTTAAACTTTGTATACAATTTACGTAATGGATACTGTTAGTCGACGATATTGTAAATTGAAAGTTAGGCCATCAAAACGAAAGCGTTTGTGTGCTTCCAACATAAGCAAGAGATGGGGAAAAGATAAAGTTGAGGATTCCGATATTTCAGTGTGTGCTGAAAAATCTGTAAGCAATGAATGTAAGTAAAAGAAAATTTCTTTAAATGTAAGTGCCACAAAATTGGATGTGTTAAATTCTACCTCTGCTTCAACAAGCAATGCCATTGAAAAATCCTTATATCATTATGAACAACAATATGTGGCCATTCCTTCTGTCTATCACAAAATGTGATGACTGCAATATGTGTTCTCTGGATGTTACATCTAATGGCACTTATGGCTTTTCATCAAAAATAGAACTAAAATGCAAAAACTGTGAGAAAATATTTAAGTCCATATTTCCCAGCCCTCCTGATAATATTGATAAGTGCTTTGTAGTAAATAAAAAGCTTGTTGAAGCTTTTTGAAAATTGGGAAAGGCCACGCAGCATTGGAAGTTTTTTTCAATGGCTATTGGCATTCATACATAAAAAAAACATTTTCAAAATGTTTACACAAATTGTATGAGGAGAAGCAGAGTTATAAAGATGTCATTCTTCAAATGTAGCGTAAAATTATTCGCCAAAAGCATAATGAGTTGGAATCACCATGTGACGAAAATAATGAAATTATTGATACCACAGTCTCGTATGATGGCACATGGAAGATACGTGGACATATGTCACTTTATGGTATTGGCATATTTGTTGATATTTTGACTGGTCTCGTCATTGATTACGAGAACATAGTGCTGATTTCTCCATATGGTACAAAGCCCACAAGGCAGAATGCTGCGAAAACTATGTGGGATCATCAAATGCGATGGAAGTTAATGCTGCAGAAATTTTATGGACGAGATCGGTTGAAAACTGTGTTATGCGATACATGAATGTTCTGTTAGATGGTGAGTCTAAGACGTACCAACATTTATTAGAATTAGATGTATATAGTGACAGTATGAAAAGTTCTAAAGAAGAATGTCTGAATCATGTGGGAAAGAGACTTGGGGTAGGATTTCGCAATAAATTCAAAGAGTGACGAAGTAAAGGTGTCAAAACTGGTGGTCGAAAAGAGGAAAGCTTGAAGCACTAAAAAAACTTACAAACTTTTATAGGAAAGCTATAAAAGACAATGTCCTTGTTGTACAGAAAACGAAAACTGCAATATTTGCTTCATTCTACGACAGTGCATCGACCGGCAAAGCACCTATGAATAATAAATGCCCAACAGGCTTGAAATCATGGTTCTTTTATCAGAGGGCATTGGCTAACAATGAAAAGCCAAAGTCTCATTCGTCGATGAAGACAAAGTTGTCAGAGCAAGTTCTGAAAAAAATATTGTCTGTGTATCAAAGGCTTGCAAACAGCGAGCTGTTGGCAAGATGCGTCTCGGTAAAAACCCAGAATGCAAATGAGACCATTCACAGTGTTATTTGGAACAATTGCCCAGAAGAAACTTTTGTTTCTAAAAAGCGGCTCGAATTGGTAGTAATTTCGGCCGTAGGTGAGTTCAATTTTGACTGCTTGAATAACCTTCGCGCATAACAGAATGAATTGAACTCAGAATCTGTTCACATTGCTCAAAGACGTGATAAATGCCGCATAGCCGAAAGTAAAAGTAGGGGTACTGAGACGTGGAAAAGAAGAAGAATTTCGAAGAAACTATCTAAATCTAATATTAATCAAAAAGTCATTGGAAAAGAAGGTGAAATCATATGGTTCTGGCAAATTTTAATTTATTTTTGTTGTTAATAAATAGTTATTTATATTAATTTAGAAAACACGTGTGCCTGAGAATTCTAACACCTCAAATCAAGACCTTCCATTTAAACATTTTTTTCTCTTCAAAATTTACTTTTAAGTGAATAACATGCATAAATATGTCTGTAGTAGATCTGGTTTCTCTTCAATGTCGTGCTAAATATGTCTGTAGTTTATTAAAATGAATAGTGTATGGTTTAAAGAGAGCAAGTATCAAAGGTAAGTGTCCACATATATTCAAAATGTCTTTTTATCAAAACTGTATTTTTTCAGATTTACGTGTCTTTAAAATGTTCCATGCGTCTTAATTTTTAGTAAATCTTGAAATTTTTAGTACGGTAACCTGATAAATACTAAAATAAATCTTGGTATCCATTTTATGTTTCGACTTCATTTAGATTTTTAAAAGCCACTTTATTTTGAAAAAAATGTAAAATTTTGATGAAAATTAAGTAAGCAAAAACAAAAATATTTCCTATAAATTAAGTATTCAGTGAAATAGCAAAACAATACCCCGTTATGTTGTAAATGTACTTATGAGTAACAATAATGTAAAATGAAGTGAAAAATAAAAAATTTGCACGCATGGAGCGTTTTAAAAAAATTAAAAAATGATTTATTTTAATTTTAAAAAAAAGTTATTGAGTTAAAATTTTTAAATAAAATATATTCCATATAGCATTGTTTCAATAGATATGTGCACAAAATTTCAGAACTGTAAGTCAATAATTAAGAAAAAAGCTATAGTGTCCACCGTCTCCTTAAGAATTTCTGCATCGAATTCTAGTATTTATCTACTAAGTATATTGTAGCTTCAGCAGATATATACAACTTTCTATAATGGATGCAATTCTTTGAATAACAAATGCTATACAAAGATAATAAATTATATAAAAATTTACAAATGAATTCGGATGCACTTTAGAATTGCATAATGGGAATGAAGACTGGAAAAATATTTTGTTTTAGTTTATAGTATAGAGGCAGCTTTTTGTGAACCCTATGAAATTAATACATAATATAATTATGGATTTTTTGCGCCCTCTCATTTGGATTTCAGACAGACAATGAAACTATATCCGAAAGAAAGATAAAAAATAATTAATCCCTTATCTAAGAAGTAGTTGGTGAATGAGTTGGTGGCGGGAGGGGTCAGAGGTCAACTTGTGCCAGAAGTCTCCTTATATACCCAGTATGAATGAATATAAAATTAAAAAAAAGAAAAGAAACTGCTAAAATCAGCTAAAAAACCTGTCATAACTCTTATTTGATAATAAATCATCACAGAATAACAACAGAATTCCGTGTGTTGTGTATGCTAATTTGTAGACAGACCGTTTGAGTCTCTTCGCCACTTAGCGAAATTCCTGAGAGTTACCGAAAGTTGAGGATAATTCTAATACAGATACAAGTGTGACCTATTCCTCATGTCAAAAGTCTGTATTCTGAACAATCCTACTAATCGTACTAGAAATATGTGTGTGTTCTCTTTAGAAAACGAAAGATAAAAAGATGTGATAAGCATTTCTTTTATGATGCCTCGATTGTGCCTGACGTGCGATGGACTGTCCGTTGTTTTTTTATGTGTAGCATCTACAAAAATGGCTCTCTTTGTGAAAAACGGTCTAAAACGCAAAACTGTCTATATCGGGATGTCCGATTACTTTACTTTTACAAATACGGGTATCCATATTCTTAACATATTCGAATTTGGGGAAGGTGGTTCTTTAGAATCTAAATCCTTTAAAATTAAATGTTATTTCTTCCTTTGCTGTCAAATAATGCTCTATTTACAATCTAAATAAAGAAATGGGATATTTAATTTAATGTCGGGACAAATTCGAGTTACATTTTCTTTCCCGGAACCATATTAACTGGGACTGACAAAGTGTACCAGATAATTCCGAACTTCTAGACAATTTATTTCTCTTAAAGTGACCAGATTTTCTGATCGCCAATCCGGAAAACTGGTTAGAAACTATCTCTTAAAACGTTAAATGCAGTTAAGCTTTTTTTTATCATGACCTATCAAATGATACGTAAAAAAAAAAAAAATACATTTTTAATTCCTATCCCGGAAACTTTTCAGTTGGAAAAATGAGTCTAAAATCAGGGAGCATCCAAGCTAATCCGAAAAATCTTATCATGTTATAATATAGCAATTATTAGTTAAAATCCAGTTATAACATAACAAAAAACTTTACCTGTTGAATTTCAGTATAAAAACGAGTTTCTTTTCTTTACCACTCAACACATGTTTATAAAACATTTCTGGAAATGCAAGTAGTATGTAGCGTAATATGGTAGGCGGAAGTGACGTCATCGGGGAAAAGGGGGGGAGTTCAGTTGTTTCCCTCCTGCTTCGAGTAGAGTCGAGTTGCTTTCCCTCCGTCTTTCGAGTTGAGTTGTTTCCCTCCGGCTTCTAGTAGAGTTGAGTTGTTTTCTTCCGGCTTTCGAGTTGAGTTGTTTTGCCCCTGCTTTCGAGTTGAGTTGAGTTGTTTTCGATGCTGCTTTCGAGTTTAGTTGTTTTGTGCTGATATGAAGTGAAGTGAGTACAGGAGAGTGACGTCATTTTTTTGGACTTAGAATTTTTCACCATTTCTCGAGCTATCTGGAGAGTCAGTTAATTACATCAATTAGTAATCTAAATTAATCAAGGTTTAATTATCAATTTCAATTAGCATAATTATTAATTTTAATTAATTTAATTATTGATTACGATTAAGTTAATTTGTAAATCAACTTACTTGTACAATGTCGCTGCAGATTGTGACAAAACGTTAAACTCATCCTGGCCGGGATTCGAACCTGGGACCTTAGTATTCGAAATCAGAGACGCTACCGCTGGACCATCCTACAGCACGTACGTCAGTCTTAAAATAATCTATTTTAGTGTTTCAAAGCCATAGAGTTTAGTTGTTTAATGCTGTGGGGATCATTCGAACTGAAATGAAACTACGGATACAGAGGAAGAGAAGGGAAGTGGAGATGATGACGTCATTGGTTGGAAACTTGGCATTTCTGAGTGGCAAGAGATTACTGCGGCATGCCTGAACGTGTTAGTGCAGGCGTGGTCAGATAGCATGACGTCACGGAGAGTTTAGGTGAACACCATCTGCTTCCCGTGATCTGATTGGTTGACGGAATGACGTCAAAATGTTACCTGATTTTTTGATTGGCTGTTTTAGAGAAGTAAAGTGAGTTTAGTACAGACTATCTATTTCAAGAGATCCGATGTTCACCATTTCAACGTTGATCTGTTGCGAGTGCGTGTGACTATATTTCTATGCGAATAATTTTTTTTTTAAATTTACAGTGCAAACGATTCTTTTTTCAATTAACATGGCTTCTAACAAGAGGAGTATTGAGGTTCTCTTTGACGAGGATGATTTTTCTGATAGCGAAGTAAGTAAATGTATT
>BGPR01036699.1:0-15435 GCA_013235015.1 Araneus ventricosus
TTATTATTCTCCAGCCTTCGCTGTTCATTACAGGAAATGAAAGTGGGATGAAAATGTGCGCCACAGCTTACAGGGCAATCAACTGCACATGTTGTTCGAAATCGAAAGCAATTCGGTTTTCACTGACAGAGTAATGCGATTTTGCAGAGTATGTCTCATTTAACGAATGGTACATGTGGAACTTAGAGTTTTTAATTATAGAATAGAGACTTTGAAGGTGATGCATTTCATATCTGTGTAACTAAATGTGTCATTAAAAAGAGATTCTTGCGTTTGGTAGTTTTAATTAATAGCATGTGTACATGTTTCCGTTAATGGTGGTTTGGAAAAATATAGATGCACGATGTTTTCCAAACAATATTTATTTAAAGATATTAACGGACAGATGTGTATGAATGCTAACTATACTTTTAACACGCGTGTGTGAGGAAGAGAGCTGATTCTATGATGAGGAAGATCTATGAGAGAGGGTTCTATGAAGCTAATTTTGAATTTGGTGAAAGTTCTGAAATTTTGGTTCCAGAATAATGTTGAGATTTTTGATGCAAATGGGTTTGTTAAAAAACAAATTGCTAATTCTTCGGAATGCCATTACGTTAGCAGGGTAACACACACGCACATATCGGTGAAAATATCTGTGCTAACGGACTTGGAAATAGTGCCGAAAGTAAACGATATTGTCATCTTCAGAATTTACATGCTTTGTGTTGGTAATTTTCATTTCATGTTGTGCTTGGACAAAAGAAACAAAGAAATATTAATTGCGTTCCCCATTTATCAAGTTGCAAGACGCAACCTGGTCGAAAAATAGTTGGCATCTGAAAGAGAAATATCGTCAGACTTTGCATTTTACAGAACATTTTGGTGTGCTAATCGAATATAGTAATCCCAGTTAACCGAACTCGGGATAACTGAAACTCGAATTATCCGAAATGCCTCTGAAATCGCAAATCCAAAAAATACGCATGGTACTAAACGGAAATAATCGCGGAGGCGAGACATTTTTGCAACGATATACACCCTTTTTTCACTTTCTCGTATACGAAGTATACAAAGAGAAAGTATTGTAATCGTCAAAAAATTCGAACTCGAGACTTTGACGGATCTCCCCGTTTTAGATCTCCCTGAGTCCGAAAAGGACAATTTTGGAATTATGTCTGTTTGTGAACACGATAACTCGAAAACTATTAGAGCTAGAGGGATGAAATTTGGTATGTGATCTTTAAATATAATTTGTAGGCTTGTATCAATTTTGGACAAAATCTGTCTACGGGAAGTCTGTGTATCTGTCTGACCGCGTTCATGTGAACACTATAACTCAAAAACTTGAATAGGTATATAGATAAAATCTGGTACACAGTTTTATCATCAGGAATATAGGTCCGTATAAAAGTTTGGGCCAAATCCGTCAAAGGGCTGACTGTCTGTCGGTCTGTATAATCGCATACTTTTATCTCTTTTGAAACTAAATCCATGCGCATGCGTACTGGTAGCAATCCCTGTGCACGTGGAAGGATTACGTCACTTTGTCCTTCAGCCGGCAAGAGTGGAAGTGGGAGTATCACACATGTGTGATAGCGTTTTAATCGGTACGCATCTCTTTGAATTTGATTCTTTACCTAAATATTTTACAATCACTATAATCTACAATGAAAAACCTTCTGATAGTCATTGGATTCTGGGTTACAGTAGGTTCGAATTTTTTTATCCACACGGGGGGAGGGGAAACAGCACCTTTTTGGGAAAGTATACGAGAAAGTTTAGGGGAGACCACTCCCGCTGGTTTAATTTTAAGCCTCCCCAAGAAGGCCAGTGATTAATTTCAGAATGCTCAAGTTCAAATTAATGAGTATTGACAATATTAATTGCGTTGTTGTTTCATATGTGCCTGTCAGGCGCGTTGCACCCGAACTCGTCGGTGCGAATATTGCACCAGACGGAGGTTAACTTTAAAGCGGGCCTTTCACCGCTGTTCCAAACTGGAATTTTTGGAACGCGGGAAGGAAAAACCTATCGTCAAGGTCGAAAACCTTGGAATTTGGAACAAATGTATTCGAAGTGGTGGGATTCAAAAGAACTCACAATCCAAAACTCCAACCGCCGATTCCAATTTGGGACCTCGATGAGAGGCTAGGAATGAAACTCGAAATCTCCCGTGTGGGGGAAGAGGAGTTTGGGTAGCAGGAATTCTGCACTTTAAACGTTGTCTCAGAACAAACTTTGGAATATCCGTGAATGCTTTGCCGAATTTTTTCAATTCCTACTATTAGTACACACTCTCCCTATATATATATATATATATATATATATCTTGTTCAAATTTTGCAATCGATTTTAAACTAACTTCCCGATGAGCTGGAGACTTGAAACTTGAAACATAGCTCAGAACTAGATGACAATGCAATATTAATTCGCTGTCTTGTCTGTCATTTCATATTTTGCATGACGCATGCGCAGTACGTTTTTCATTATATCTCGAAAACTATTAACATTACCGACTTGGTTCTTGGATATATGGATGCCCTATGGGATCATCGAAGCACCTCCATATTTCAGCCATATCTTTGCGCATGCGCAGTATATTTTTCATTATATCTCGAATCACCTAAGTAGGAATTGACTTAAAAAATATTTTTATATTACTTGTTCGACTAAAATGGTCGAAAAAAGACCGGTCTTAGTCTACGACCACATGGGCGTTATCCAGCAGTCGCTGCTTGAAGGTCAGCCACACAATAATTATAAACAATATGCAAAAGAGCTGGGTGGCCACACGCGTGACCTTCGCGCCGTTTTCTCCCTTTCTCCGGGTGCATTCTCGCGGCTGCCGCAAAACGATGCGCTCGGGTCTATTTTTCAGGCGCGGGAAATAATCGCTTTGCTGCTTAAAGTGGTTTCCGTTGGTATTTTCAAGTGTTCCAGGGTCGGATTATCAAGTTGACAACAGTCTAGGGGGCCCCGCAACGTTCGGGGCGTCAGGTATCGAAATTTGTTCCGGCATTTTCAGGGTTATTTAATTTTTGTAATTTTATTTGCTTTACAAGGGTTATGTACTCGAACGTAGTTAAATTAAAATTAAGTACCACTTAAATTTCAAAACACTATTCTTAGCATTTTTTTCATGTTTGAAATTTCTCATGCAGGTATGTGCGGTAAATATTTTTTTTTTTACAGTTGACGGATTGACTCATGAATCAAATACCCCTGTCAAACTTTGTATATGAGTATTTGGAATGCACTAAAACAAATTTTGTCGCTTTTCTACCGTTTTGTTAAAAAAATAATTTTTAATTTTAAATTTTTTTTAAAGCGAGATACTGAAACTAACTTTCTTGAAGGTGACCAGCAATTAAATGTCATATAAAATTTTCATAACTATATTTATATAATAACTGCATATATAGATATTAAATTAAAATCAATAAAAAAATCTAATTTTGGTAGTTATGGGGGAGGGAGGGCCCGTAAATTGATTTGCCTAAGGGCTAATACAGGACTTAATCTGGCCCTGTTTTGCTCTTTTCTACATCATTTAAAATAAATATATCAACTAATACTACTTGGATAGTGAGCTTATGATTCTTGAATTTCCATAGTTTTTTTCAGTTTTATATTACAGATGTAAGTATTTCAGTTGATTTTATTTTCACGTCATTCAGCTCATTCTTTGGTCCTTTTATATTGCTTTTTTGTTAAATGTTTACTTTTTTCTCTTTCTTTTTAAATAAAATTGTTTAAAATAATTGTATTTATTAACCCTTTCCCAACTACAACCTAATTTTAATAATTACAATCTTAAAAATTGATTGTTTTGTCCTTTTCAGATCGCGGTTTAAAATTACAAAGTACGCCACAAAATAGTACTCTTGATGCTTCAAAACTAGACGTTAGATATAAGCTATTTGTGTCGTGTAGCTGCATAAGTTACCATCTCCACTTTTCAAAAATAAGTTTTTTCAAACATTATATGTCCATTTGACCCTCTTAACATCTCACCATCATGAATTGGTAATTAGAATACATTGCCGGAACTCTTCGAATGCATGCAGTTCATTTTTCAAATCTCATTTTGACTAGATGTGACAGAAAATCCACTTTTCTCAAAATTTTCCTCATTTGGAGATGGCCACTTTTTCAGCTACACGGCACATTTGTTACTAATTGTGTCTTAATTGAAAAAAATTGCGTTGGTGGTAAAAGGACTTAATATGGTTCAAATTAAAGCAGGAATTATTTCGATTACCTTCTCACTTTAAAGAAATATTTAAGAACCTATAATTTATAAATGAATTTTTTTTTTCATTTGAAGAGGAAGAATGTCAATAAAAAAAACCCAAAACTCTAATGAAATTATAAACACTTTTGTTTCGTTTTCAAGTACGAGATAAATGGCATGAATCTTTTATTTACACATTTCTAATGTAACAAAAATTTCACACAAACAACTGTTTGAATTCGCCACTTTGTTGCACTAGAAAGCAGACACAAATGACAGTTCGCGTCAGAAAAAAAGGCACGTGTGGATACGGCTGTGGTTTGGATACGGATGCTGAGAAAAAGGCGAAGAACCGCTCGTGTGGCCGTATAGGACAAATGACATATCCTAACCTTCTCGTGAATGCGAAGTTTAATAAAGATAAATAAGTGATGCGTACAGAGAGAGGTTTTACACTCAGAACACTTCAGAATTCCATACCGTAATTAGAGACAAAATAGTAATAGATGTTCGTGGCTTAACCGAAAAAAATCTTTATCCAAAACCGCTCCCCCTCCCTTTAGTTCAGTTAACAACGGGGTTATACTGTAATGTATTTTACACAATTAAATTTGTGTTATATATATATATATATATATATGCAGACAATATTCTTGTATATAGTCTAAATACAGTATATAGAATTCACGTCTATTTACTACATATAGTCTGACCTTTGAAAATTTATTTATATATATATATATATATATATATATATATATATATATATATACAGTCGGACCTCAATTTAACGAAGTCATTAAATCCCGAAAAAAAGTTCTTTATATGGAAAATTCGTTAAATAGAGATTCACCTTTTAAAATACTTTCAACTACACAAAACAGATTTTAAATTCATAAACAGTAAATATTATTAAAAAAAGTAATTAATCACACCTTTATTTTGTAAATTAATATCTATTTGTTTTATATATCTTATCCACCAAAAAGAAATCTGCAAGGAAAACAAAAATAAAACAAAACATTGTCCGGGAATACACTGTATTTTCAATTTTATAAGAATAATTTTATGTTAAAATTAATGAATTTTAACGACATTATCGCATTTTTATAGCAAGTAATTTTAAGCATACGTTACCACATGCGTCCTTAAATTTAATTACTGATAAAGTCAATTAATTTTGTCTGAGTTTTTTGTTTGAAAAAGTGTTTTCTCTCATAATACGTCTCGCATCTTTGCAATGCACCAAAACCCCCTTCAGGCGTATTTTCTTCAAACTGTGCGTCGGATTGTATCAAATGATTTTAGCATTTCATCATACGAAGGTTTGTTGATTTCTGCATCATGATCATTTCCATCTTCATCTTCATCGCAATTCATTGCTGTATTGTTTTTATTTTTCACACTGTCCAAAATATCAATTCAGACTGGTAAAACCAGTTCAAGATCATTGATCACCATAAAATGTGTTAAAAGAAACAATAAGTCTGAAATGTTCGGAAATATTTTGAGAAATAGAAAGAAAAAAAATATCGGATCACATAAAAAAGTTCGTTAAATAGCGAATGCACTTCGCTATTTGGAGGTTATTTTACGAAGAAATTCGCAAAATGTTCGTGGTTCCAAGGAAAAGTTCGCAAAATAGAGAAATTCGCAAAATAGAGGTTCGTTAAATAGAGGTCCGACTGTATATATACACTTGTGATATTTTTGATTAACGCATTTATGATTTTTTTTGTCATACGAGTTCTGAATAGTTCACTTTTAATTATAGTAAGATTTAAAATATTTCGATTTTCAGTTTTGAGAAACCTAACCCAAAATAACAGACAATCAAAATATATTTGCACGATATATGATGGCTACCTTTATCAACCAGAATATAAAATTCCAAAAACCTTTCATTTTCGTGCATCATCCTTAATTGGAAAAAGAAAATACGTTTAAAAACTTTTGCTGCGAAGTTTCCAGAGATACCACAAACGACCCAGAATATCAAAGCATGAATAAATCATTTTCCAAATAGCCTTGCCCTTCAACAATTTACCTGAAACTGAACAAGGAAAAAAAGAGTGACTAGCTAGTTATTTCTGTGTAGAGATTAAAAATAATGGAAACAGGAAATACGTGACTTCGTTTTATTATTTCTTTCCAGTCGTAGAAAATGGAAATTGTGAAGACGGGACTTTGTCCTGGTTTGCGAAAGAACTGAGGATGAAAGAAAAAAAAAGAACCGCAACTTTTTTTACCATTAACTGAACATTTGTAATACTAATGTTATGGGTTTAATTTCTTAGTTTTGTTCAATTGATCACAACATCGACATGACAATTGAATTGCCAATTTTTATTCATTATTTTTGAGTCAGTAGAATTAAATCAAATGTCCAGAAATATAATGAAAGAATAAAAAATTGTGATCATACATTATTGGAACCATTTCAAAAAATTAATAAAAAAATTTATAATGTTACAACTACCATTACTTTTTAAAGAGAGCCCGTTAATTTTTTTTCAGATAGGTAACACGCCGTTATGGTGGTCAAGGTGGCTGTAAATTCCCATTTTTAAGAGCCATTGCCTTCAAAACTATTAAAGCTAGAAGAAGAATAAAAACATGTATTTGTAGGAAATTTCAAGTTCTTTAATTTGTTAAATCAATTGTAATTCTAAAACTGAATAATTTTCGAGATATTCAAGAAAAATTAAAAAGAAGCAAACAATAAAACCCCCGTATCGGCTTCTGCTGATCTGTAGCCATTGCGTAGGGAAATCTCTAGTCGTAGCAAATTTAGAACGCCGTAATGGTACGCCACTTTTCTGAAAAACGACTTTTTTTATTTGCTCTCTCATTTAAAAAACGCAGTTGCAGCACTATTAGTTTTTTTTATTAATTTTTGAAATGGGAAGAATAATTTATGGCCACTCTTTATATCAGTTTTTATGAAATGACTCGTTACTGGCATTAAAATAATAACATCTGGGAAATAATTATAAGTGAAAGCCGAAAGTATATCATGTTTGGCGACGCATAATTAACGTGGATATCTAGTCAGTGAATTATTGATTGCATATTTAAGAACATCTGCTTAATTTAGAATTCAATATTTTACAATAATTTTTTAATGCTTTCCGAAAATAATGCAATAAGAGAAAAGGATATTAAATGTATAAAAACAATGTTTTGCTTTATCTTTAAAAGAAGGCTATATTGCACAAAACTTTATTTTCAGTCTTGTAAATTCAACAATTTTTCCTTTAAATTAGAAGAAAAGGGTTTCATCCACACAAATAACAATAGACCATTTGATTAGATTCTCTTTTCAATCTCAATATCACAATTAGCTATTATTCTGCGGTGAACCACAAAAACTGATTAATTAATTGGCTGATAGGGCAACTAAATATATTACCAAAGATATTAAACAAGTGCTATTCTAAAACCATGTTTAAGTACACAACGCTCTACTGTTTGTTGCTCACTGTTTAAAATTATTATAATACACTTATTTGACAAGTTTCACTACTTGATATGCAGTAATTGCCTTAAGAAAAGAATAAAGAAGAAATTTCGAGTTTCATCAGCATAGAAAAATAATGTAATCTGGAACGAATCGCAATATATTCGGCAATTCAATCAAAGAAAAGTTTTGTATACTAGAAATTAAATATTTGATTTCAGAAACACAGTTTTATTAATGCAGTGATGATTTAAGCTTTTAACAATTATGTTACTCTAACGGAGAGATTGCTTCATGGATTTTAATGAATAAAGTATTCTAAATTCTTATCTTCCTGAGTAATATCATAGTTTCTTGGTTGTTTACTGATGTTGGGAAAGCAGTTGAGTATTAGTTGAGCATTAATTTTGTCAGAAAAGTTGAAGAATTTTAATCTAAGATTATATTGAAACTATTCTTTATCAAGATTTCCGGTTGAATTTAAATGGTCTCGTGAAAGCTTTAAATGTATATTAAAGTACTAAAGTCGTGTCTAAACTTAAATACAAAGTAATGTTTGTTAGAGTAAAGAATTGTCCCTAAGCATTTGGATTCAGAATTGTTGAAGTGTTTTGAAGTATTGGAGTACTTTTCACTTCGTTTGAGGAAGCCAAATGCCAGCTTTTATTTTATTCAAATTATTTTCCATCTTTCTTTATCTTTTAAATTTCATTTGAAAATGTCTAAAATCAAAACACATTTGTTAATATTTTAATAAAATAAATGGAAGAAAATACGCAATAAATATATATTTCATCGTCAATGTATAAATTTAAAACATAAAATTTGAATTATAAGTTTGCAGTAGCATTTCACATGTCTCCTAGGTATTTTTGAAGTTACAAAAGTGTACAGAGACGAACTGTTTGTACGCACAAGACAATTAATTGCAGTTCAAAATAGCATTCCACGTTACCCTTTGCCAAAATATAATGTATAGTATAAATCTTAAAATGAAAGAGTATAAAACGTAAAATGAAAAACGCAATTAAAGCACAATAATGTTTCTTCATGGGATGAAGTTATTGTGAATTGCTAAAATACAATGTTTCATGTCTTTTCGAATTTGATATGAAAGTTTGTTATTTTATTTTATTGTTTTTCTAGTATGTTTTGCTTCTTTTATATGTATATATATATATATCACATTTTGGTACAATTTTTTACTTTTCTCTAGCTCTCATGTATTTTAAATTGATTCTTTTTAGGATTCTCGCATATTTAAAGAACATTTAATTCCTGTTTCAAAATAGAAAAAAGAAAACTTAAGTATTTATCATTCAAAAATTATATCTTCACTAAAGGTGCCAATGCTTTTTTAACATCATAAAATTCTAAAGGCATTTCGTTTTCGTGCAATGTACGCAATTGAAAAGAAAAGAAATCGCCCATAAAACTTTGGTTTTGAAGCTTTAGGAGATACCACAAACGACCCATGATATCAAAGCATGAATAAATCATTTTCCAAATAGCCTTACTCTCTTTGCTTGCCTGAATGAAACAAAAGAAATACTAGCTAGTTATTTCTGAGTAGAGATTAACAATAATGGAAACAGGAAATACGTGACTTTGTTTTATTATTCCTTTCCAGTCGTAGAAAATGGAAATTGTGAAGGAGGGATACCGTTTCCGTTTGAAAGAGAATCGTGGAGAAAAACTGCATTACTTCCCTTCAAATGAACATTTCGAACTCTAAATTTATGGAATTATTTTTCCATGATTTGTTCAATTGATCGTAACATCTACATGGCAAAGGAATTTTCAATTTCTCTTCAGTGTCTTTTCAATTAGTCGAGTCGTTTCATTTGGCGAGGAATCTAGTATAAATGCAATATTGCGTATGGCCTCATAAAATGAATGTCCTAAAATGAATTATTATTAAACGTAAAAGTAAAAAAATGCTTGCATAGAATAATTAAAATTGATAATTGTTGATAATTTATTCTAAATTCCTAATTGCCCAAGTTCTTAGGCTTTGAAGTGCTTTAGTCCATTGAAATTTTTTAAAATTTTTTTCAAAATAACGACAATGAAGATAGCGATTCTTAAAAACTAATATCAATGAGTAGAAAATCCCCTCTGCTCGTCCATTGTTGTTTTATTTTCAACGCAAATCAGAGCGCTGCAATATTTCAAAGAACTCAGTTATTTCAACAATTTAAGAATTTCGGATTAGAATAAAATTTCTGAGATGCATCGTAAATCATATAGCTCATACATTGACTCTTCAGCTATTAAGTATCATCTAGATTGGTCTGTATTAGTGTTCCTTAAACATCGATAGTTCAACTATCTCTTTTTCAATTTTCAACTTCAACTTTCTCAAAGCTATTGATACTATCGATAGTTTTCTCCCGGTGATGCTATCTATAGGTGTTCGTCCAGTCGATGGTTTAGAAACTATCGATAGTTCCAGTCGATCGTTCTAAAACTATCGACTGAAAATGCGCTTATCCATAGTATTGCGTGGGAAAAAACTATCGATAGTTATGAGAAAGTCGATACTATTGATTATTTCAGTCGATAGTTCCGAAAACCCGATACTATCGACTTGACTTCGATAGTATTGATAGTCTATCGTTGTTTAAGGAACAATAGTTTGTATACATGAGCACCAGTGCTAGACAGTTCTTTTCAGTTTGAATTTTTGCTGTTAAGTTTATTTCGTGTAACTTAATTAAAAATGCTGAATATTCAGAATTTTTATGGTGAAGAACTGTTGTCAATTTTTATATATGCAAGGTTTATATAGGTAGGTATTCTATTTATCGTTATATCTCCTTTTTAAAGTTATAATTTCTTGGATTTAGTCTTCCCAACATGTCTCATACATTCTCTATGGGATTCAGGTCCGGTGATCTAGCAGGCCACGTCATCTTTGGAATGGTTTCACTCTCCAGATAACTCTACACCAATCGTGCACTATGCAGGCGGGCGTTATTGTCCATAAATATCGCGTCGGTACCCATTGCAGAGATAAAAGGCAGCACAAGAGGGTGTAGGATTTCGTTTATTTTAAGGTATATTGTGCTAATAGGGATCGTAAAAGATTTTCAAGAAGAATTTTTTTCTTTGTAAATTTTTGAAATTTTCCCACATTTATTAATTTTTATTTACATACAAGAACATCTCATAAAAATATTACAAATAAAAGAATATTTTGACATATTGCATAATTAATAAATGGTGTAAATTTATTTTAAAGATATCTTGGGAAATAAAATTCAGATTTTGGACCGTCTTTCTCTGTATTCAAGGGTTTAACGACTGCTGCCTCTTTTTCGTTTAAAACCAGTTTTCGTTTAAAACCGTAAAGATTTCCACTAGAAAGGAAATTTTGCAATTACTTTAACGAAATCATTCAAAAATGTTAATGGCATATAATCATAATAGTAATTATACTAATTATTTAACATCATTAAAATTGTTTTTATGATTATTTAACTGTTTAAAAATTAAATTATGACTATGGTTCATATATCATTCACTCTCCATATAACTCCACACCAATCTTGCACTATGCGGGCGGACGTTATCGTCCATAAATATCATACAAAATATTTAATGCTTAAAAATTATTAATATTCTAATAAAACATGTTTATGAAATTTTAATTTAACGAAATACTAATTTTTAAAAAATATTTTCAAACAAGAAAACGGAGGCGGATCGAACCCCGGGCGAAAGGCTTGCATGCCAGTGATATACCGACCATGCTATTCACGCTTCACTAACGGTGACAACTTAATGGTCTATAACCTATGCCGAAAGTTTCAGAGCCACTTTCTCCAATTGGCTGACCATTGCGCTTCAGCATTTTAATGGATGAACACCCTAAAAGTATACTATTAATATACCAAGTCCCATCCTGAACTGAATTTCCCAAGTCATGCCCTCACCTTGTAAGACTGAATAGAGCTAATTCAGCATGTGAAATGTGATTTCGTGTATTTCTCCGTTATAGACAAGATTTGAGTTACATTTTAGTCAGATGTCTTAGTATTACTGGAGATTTTTAACATATTCTCTTTATTGTAATAAAAATTCCAATCGCAATTCTGCATTGGATTCATTTCATTACCACAGACCAGTTATCTCAGAATTACGACGGATTTTGAAATATTCACTTACTTGTCATGGATATTTCTGTCGTCCTCTGCTTATCGAATTTTAATTATGAAGCAAAATAGGACTCTAATTGCTTTTTCTACCACAGAAAAAATGAGTTATAGTCTAGTTAGATATTTCAGCACTTTTGTGGGTTCTTAGTACTTCTGTGAATTCCAATCTTTACTGCAGTTTCATTGACGCACATCAGCTTAAAAAATCACAGCTTCCGAATTTCAGTGAATTCTCAATACTTTGAAAAACGTTGATAACTTCATTTTTCACTTGGCAGAACTCTTTAGCTCCACGATTCATCATGCTTTGGCACAAAATCATAACCGTTAGTATCCAATTCCATTTTATGACGTGACAGTGATGGATTGTTCGCTATGAATACAGAATCCAGAAGAAATTTGTTTTAAATATGGAATTGCAAATTTTTCTCTACATTATTCATCAGCTGAGAACGAGTAAATCGGTTTGTTGGTTTGTCCCTTTTTTGAATGAAACTATGTTTCCTATTCAAAAACTTGTAACGAGGAAACTAATTTAAATTGCGATTTGAAAACTGTTTTTACGTATTGTTACCAAATAATATTTTACATTAAACTGGAGCATGCCTACCCATTTCTACAATTTTTTCTTATTTAGAAACTCAACAAATTTTGTAAAAACAAATATTAGAGCTTCATTGTATATAAAACAATAAAAAAATTCGTTCAACAGCTTCGTACTGCGTGCGCTGTCTACCGTGCTCATGCGCAATGGAGAGCTGAATACTATAAAGGCTCAAGTATCATCTGTCTCTCTTTGCTCTTGCACTTTCTATGATTTATGTTCCTGTTGTTGACATGTTAATTCAATTATCATTTACTTTACTTTTACTTTTATCTTGTTACATTTATTAAAGTTATAATTATTATCATGATTTAGCTTCTTCAGTGTTGCGTGATGTTCCTCAAAACTGCACGAGCCAGTATATGCATGCATACCTGTCAACGGTGGTTTGTACCTTCTAAGTTACCTTTCCTAATGAGATGCATTAGCTACTCTTTGTTGCAGTAACTTAAAGTAAATTATTACCCTAGTGCTATAGACATAAGGATAACCAAGTTTGCCTATTGACCACCGCATCGATTCAAAGTAGCACCCTTAACATTTGGTTTGCTAAAACCTATTTCTTAGCGTAACAAAAACTGTCTTTTTTAAAATTACAATGGAACCTCTCTTAACGAGTATAATTCGTTCCAGAAGTTTACTCGTAATGCAAAACGCTCTTTAAGCGAATCAATTTTTTCCCATATAAATTAATGTAAAATGCGATAATGCGTTCCGTTCCGAAATAAATACTCAAAAGATTTTATGCATAGACCTTATTTATAGAAAATTATAATATAATATTGCTAAGAACCGTGAATTTTCATTTATTCTTTTATAGCAGAATCAACCAACATGGAATGCAGATAGGATTTGCAGGAAACAAAACAAAAAAATAGAAATAATAAGTTTATTATTTATGATACATGTGGCGACTCCTGACGTCTGCACCCGTAACTGTGGAACTGATCTCTGGCAGCATTATATAACTGAGCAGAACGGACTGTGAAGCAGTCTCGCTTGTGCATGCATTCCAGTCTAGTTGGAGCTGTGTTCATGAAGTTGCGATTTCTGTGTCTACTTCATCAAGTTGTATTTACTGCATTAAGTTTGCATTTACTGCATCCATGTTTAATCTTGTTTTAACCTATTTTTAAGTGTTAATCTACTTTACAGCATCTTAATAAAAGAATTCGTTAAAGCTGGAATACCTTCTTGTGTCCCACCACGATGCCTTTTGATTAAGAGTAATTGTCGGTATGTTATAGCCATTTGAACCCGACATACATACTATAATTAGCAGGATTGAGTTCAATGCTTCATTTAGAAATATTACTAATTTTTCAAGTGTTTTAATAGAGTTGTTCAATTTTTATATAAATTTTTTTTTCAGTTGGAAAGTGTCTAGAGACAATTGTTTTTGCCGACGCTACAAAATTTGACGAAAATGTGGGTCTGAATTATAATAAAATAAATTTGTACCGCGCTTAGCCATTGCCTTGTAAAGGGTGATGCTTCTCAATGTAAGATGCAACAGTTTCCCATTCTTTCAGCATTTCTCTTATTGCACTAGAAGATTGTTGCTTTGCTGTTACCTCCTCCTCTCACAATCTCTCTTGAATAACTTCACGCTGTGAAATGCAATGTAACTGCATAAGCTCTTCGGTGGTCATCTCTTGGTTCTGTTCTTCCACAAGCTCACTGATATCTTTGCTATCCACCTTGAGTGCCTGATCTTGGCCAAAGTCACAATCTCGTTGACTATAGGCTCGACAGGGTACTGTCGCAGACTCCTCAATGTCACATTTGATAACACTCTCCGGCCAAACCTTTTTCTAAGCAAAAGTGAGGATTATCTTGGCAATCCCTTCAAATGCATTTTCGATCATTTTGAGGCAGGAAACGATGAGGAACTGAAATTTTTAATAGTCTCTGAGAGTAAGGTTGGTCCTTAGACACCACGTTTGATAAGAACCCATAACTAGACACTATATATGTTTGGTAAAAATTAAAACAAAATAAAAGCTCGGTGAATATGACAGTAACAGGCTCATGATCCGGGACTTCCTCTCTTCTCGTCACCAGTTATGCGAACGTCGCTCTTTAAGCTAGTCATTTTTTACAATTTATTTTGCTCGTTATGCGAGATGCTCGTTAAGAGAGGTTCCACTGTAATTCTGTAAATGTCTAAAAAGATCAAAATAGTTCAATATTCATGAACTTAAAAATTAAATCTTTAATGTTTATAAAATTTAAATGTCGCACAAAATAGGGAACTAGGGGTTTCTTGTTCTAAGATGTATATTTTTAAATCTTTTTCTGAACATGCATGATATTTAAATGTGTAGTACTCTGCTCATGGCAAAATTAGCTCCAATAAAAGACTGACAAATCGTAACAGTACTAGTTACAATAATTTATTATTTCGATTATTTTGTTAATTAAAGACCTAAATAGCGTTGTCAAACAATTTTTATGTTAGAGTATGTCAGGAGAAGCAATAAACTGTGATGAAACGACGTATAAATGAGAAACGTACAGAAGGTGCTTTACTATACGTATATAGAAACTGGTAGCATTTGGAAAAAAATGTTCATCCATTAGAGTATTGTAGACCCAGCTTGCGTAGTTACTACTGTCAGCTTATAATACAACATCCACACTATTATCTTCAAACAATACAGCCGTGAAAGTTCATTTCCGTCAAAATTATATTAATTACGGAATGACGTATTCTCAATTAATCAAGCAAGATAGAATATTAATTTTCCCAAACTGCATTCCATAAAATTGAGTAATTGTTATTAATAATCATCTGGCTAGTGCAAATTAAGGGACGAGGAGAAAGAATGATTTTTTTTCAATAAAAGAAATCAGTTATCAGCTTCAGACTTTCGCATCGTTAAGGCAAGGAATTCATTTGATTGATAATGTGTAATAAGGATTGGAAGCTGTGATATTCATTAATGGTACGTCATTTTTCTCGCCTGTAGGAACCAATGATAAGAAAGGGAAG